>PVKN010001364.1:0-53177 GCA_004027915.1 Capromys pilorides
TATGTTAATTAAAATTATACATTTCAAAACAATATTCCAAGATTCAAATCAAATTGTAAGACAGGACGAGACCGTGCCCTGTATTCTTGTTTGCTTGCTATGTGACTTGCTTTCCCACTGGATCCCAATTTTAATCAATTTTACCTAAGCAATGGTGCTTATAATCTCATTGGTTGACCATAGTTTTGTCCCACCTCACACCATCTAAGTTCCCATGTCTTTTCCACAACCTTAGACCCACCTCACCACATGGTTTTCCTCTATAAAAGTCCCTGGAAGAGACAGCTTCCTGGGGACACCCACATGGGGACACCCCCCCACTCCCCCTCCCACCCCAGTCTCTCTCTTGGACAGGAGCTTTCTTTCCCTCAATAAATATGTTCTGTTCTTTACCTCCGTTTGTTTCTAAAATTTATTCATCAGTTTTAGAGAACACGAACTTGTCCCAGGTACTCTTCAGGTTGGGGATCAGTTTTCCCTATATCATTTGGAGGTTCCCTACTGGAGGTCATCCACCCCAGATCAGTTTTTTCTTCCTGTATCACCAGTGTCCAATAAATACATGGAAAACAAGAAGTTCAACATATCTGGCCAGGCCACTGGAGAAGCGCTAATTAAAATAATACTTGAGATTCCATCTTATGTCAGAAAAAAACAGCTACCATGAAGAAAGCAAATAATGGGCCAGCCTGATAGCTCAGTAGACTGAAGCATCTGCTTAGGCAGGCACAGCAACTGGGTCCCATCCCCAGTATGCTCTGCCGGGCCCCACCCCCGGGGCACACTGAGATAGCAATTGAGAGTGGGCGTGGTGGCACACACCTATAATCCCAGTGCTTGGGAGGCTGAAAACAGGAGCATCACTATGAGTTTGAGCTGTGTAGTGAGACCCTGTAGACCCTGTGATAAATACATTTTAAAAAAGACAGATCAAATAGTGACAACTACTACTGAGCTTGCAAGAGAAAAAGGAATGCATCCAGGTTGTTGATGGGAAAGTAAACTAGTACTATGGAAACCAACGTAGAGAGTCTTTTAAAAACCAAAACCGGAAATTCCACTTGACCCTACTCCTTCTCCAGGTATCTTGCTGGAAAAGTTAAAGACATCGCATTATAGTCATACATGCAGATCCATACAGTATTTACAGTGGCACATTTCCCGATATACAGATCTGGAAAGCAGCCTATATGCCACCAACAGACAAATGCATAAAGAAAACATGGTACTTATACACAATGGAGTATGCTATGTGGAAAATGTGGTACCTAAGCAGAGCAAGATGTGAGCACTAAAACATGACAGCGCCACCTCCTTTGATGTGAGCTGAGAACATGCAGAAGTAGACTCAAAATTGTTCACTGCTGACTCCACCCATCCGCAAATAACCACGACAAAAGCCATGAACATTGGTGTGGGGGTTGGAAAAAGTTTACCAACTAGGCAAATTTGCAAACACTAAGCTGCAGCACATAATGAGGATGACACGAGGGTCTACACGCACGCCACAAAGAGCAATGCCACCATTCTAATCATAAACCTTCCCCTTGTCCAGAAAAGGCAAAACATAGGCTGTACTATATTATTATTTTAAATTACAGCTATATCTGTATGCAGTTTCAATTTTCAAGTGAGGAATCTGACAGGGTAATACCACAGCACAGTGTCAACATTTTCCTCCACCCACATGTAGACAAAACCTCTATGTAGGCAAACCTCTATGTAGTCTTAAGTTGACTGCGCACACGTGCACACACACACACACACCCTCAACATTCAAATAAAGAGCCCTGGGAAACACTTCCTGAATCAGCCTTTTGTGAGACCAAAATAAAAACCAAAGAAAAGAAAAGAAAAAAAAAAAAAAACCTGGCATTTCCTGACATATAAAGCACGATTTCCTCAAGAGCAATCTTTGAAAGTACTGTTACTTTGTATAGCGACACAGCAGGTGGCAGGCTGTGATGAAGCAGGAAATGGGAACAAATGTCTCCCCCACACCCTGGCAGACCACAACCGGGAGTGTGTCGGCACCCGCATCCAACACACTCGTCACCTAGCCCTCGCGTGGAGGGCAGGCTGCTCAGCGACCCTTCCACCTGTCCTACAGTTCTTTACATACTAATGGAAGGCACTGCCAAGGCTAAATTACAATGGGAGAATTAAGAACTATTTTGAGAGGTCCCCATGAATTTACATAGAGGAAAAAAATCTCTAAACAAAAAGGTTATTTTCTCTTTCAGTGCCATAAAAAATACATAATGTTGTTATTTCAAGGAATACTTCAACCCCTTTTTTGCTAATCACCTCAAACAAGTAAGATTTTCTAAATATGGACCAGATAACAGCATTTATTCCACTCAGTTTTAGAAAATACCATTATGGTCATTTCATTCCCTTGTTTAGAGTATTTTCATAATTTCCCAAAGTGCTCTGAACTAAAAACAGTTCTTGATTATGTGGCATAAAAGCCAAGTCTAAGAACCTCGAACCTAATTCCATGTGCAACCAAAAATCGACCCATTCATCTACCTAGTCACTCAATCATTCATTGAGTAATTCCTTAGTAAGAGCCTACATGTGCCAGGGCACCGTGCCACCCCAAGCTACTTAAGGCACTAGGTCCACCCAGCCACTCTTCTACGCACTGTGCCTCTCTCTGCCCATGCTGTCCACCTGTAATACCCTCCCTATCTCATTCTTTAGTCCGGTTATGACCCACCCGCTGGTGATAACTACCTTGGAGACATCTTCTAAAAACAAGGACAGGCTCCCCAGGAAGCAGCACCAAGACTGGCGAGTGAGACCTGGCCCAGGGTAGTACGAGGGGCACTCAACTCTCCACTCAGACGCACAGCTGTCGCTGCTGGCAGACAAGTGACTTACTGAACTCTCCCGGATGTATTTCCGAGAGCTGGGGGCTGTCTGTATTCTCTTCTAACACTTAGAGCCATCCCCTTGGGTCCACAGTCACCTGAGGAAAGACGCATGCCCCAGCACACAGGAAGGACATCACCGGCTTCCTCTCCTAGCCCGAACCCTACTGGAGCAGCAGAATAAACAGAATGTATGCCACCAAGGGGACTTCATCTCCTTGAGAGTGTTCCGACTTTCCCCTTTCCTGAATTTCCCACTACACAAACACAGTAGAAAACTAGGCTGTTTTCATAACTAGGCTTAACGTATCTTGATGCAGAGCCACCATTTGTCTTATTTTGAAAATGCACCAGCATAAGATAAACAAATTCTGTATTTTATCCATGTGAGAGGGTACAAAAGGACCTAGAATCCTGACAAGGAGCCTAAATGTGCTGAGTTCTTCAGAAGATGGTGTAATACAATTATAGTAGATACAGTGTAGCTTATCATACACTATACATATTAAAGTTTAAAACATATTCTGATTTTTAAGTTTTTTAAAAGTACAAACAAACAAGCAAACAAAAACACCAGTTAATTCCCTACATTTCTACAGTATGAATACAGCTAACACTGACTGGCTCAAGACGACTTTTATTTTTCCTAAAGTTCAACCAAGATGTGATAAAGTCTACTTATTTATCAGAGTTTGTAACTGCAACCCACCACCTGAATGCCATCCGGAATACCCCAGTACCCTAAGGTTAACTACTGTACTTCTGAAAAATTACTCCTGGAAAACAGTGTTCTCTGGGTTTAAGGAAGCTAAGACCTAAAAAAGGCAATGTCACAGTATCTTTGAAAAGCACAGCAGATATCTCAGTCTGCTTTTCCCCTTCAATCTGCCAAACCCGAAGCCTCCTTTAGGCTTGTGTGATTATAGAAACCCATATTTACAGATCATAGTCTGTTTATATAAAACAGACTATATATATATATATATATATATATATATATATATATATATGTCTGTTTATATAAGTCTGTTTCTTTCACTTAACATAATGTTCATAATGCTTTGAAGGCCTATGCATGTTATAGTACATATCTGTATTTTTTACATGTATTTAGTACAGGGTCTATACGGTCTCACTACATGGAGGATCGTAGTGATCCTACTATTTTCAGCCTCCCAAGCACTGGGATTACAAGCGCATGCCACCATAGCATGATGGGGATTGAACCCTGGTCCCTGCATCTGCCTAAGCAGGCACTTTAATCTACTGAGCTATCTGGCTGGCCCTTGTATTTAGTTTTTACAGCAAAAATTATATTCCACTATATAGATATATGTTTCTTTATCCATTCATTTGCTGATGGGCATCCGGGTTGCCACTGTGAACATGTGTAGATGACTTTTTATGTGAACATGTTTTCATTCTCTTAGATATTTTATAACAGTTCCTTAGAGAAAACAGACCCAATTAGATAGCCATAGCCACAGCCATCGTATTAAAAGGAAAAAAAAATTAAGGAATCAGCTGGTGTGATTATAAAGTCAGGCAAGCCCTAAACCCACAGGGTGGTGAAGCAGACAGGACACTTGGGAGGAGACAAGGCTGTAGTTTCTGTCTGAATGTCATCTGAATTTCTGCCTTAAGTCTCAAAAACATTCAACTGATTGGGTGAGGAGAGCCCACATTACAGAGGATGATTTGCTTTACATAAGGCCTAAAGATTTAAATGTTAATTTCACCCCAAAAATACTCTCACAGAAAAATCTAGAACATGGACTAAATATCTGGGCACCATGGCCCAGCCAAGTTGCCACAAAGCGCCAATACACCTCGGAGCAGGATCCTGACTTATCTGAGAACTCTGTTCAACCTGGCGACCAGAATGTTCCCCAAAGCAGTGCCATGTCACATTCCCACTAGCAGCGGAGATAGGTGCACTTCCCCATATCCTCACCAACATCTGTTATCTATCTTGTGGATGAGAGCCATTTCACTAGGTACGAAGTAGTCTCTCCCTGTAACCTTAAAAATCTTTTCCTGACATCAAAATTGTATTCTGAGTTTTCCCAAGGTTTTTTGCCCAAGTCAAGAAGGTCAGCAGAACATAACAGCATATGCCTGTAATCTCAGTACTCTGGGAGGCTGCAGCAAAAAGGCTGTTAAGTTCAAGCCCTGCTTGGCAATTTCGTGAAAATCTATCTCAAAATAAAAAGTAAAAATGGGCTGGGGAGATAACTCAGTGTAAAAAGGCCCGGGTTCAATCTGAGAACCATAGGGAAAAAAGTAAACACAAATTAGGGTTAGATATAAATTAGAGTTAAATATATTTAATTAATTCCCAGGAAAACACTAATAGATATGTTTTAAATCCTAAAAGAGTAAGATTTAAAAACACTGCATTGTTTCTATGTACAAATGAGTGTACATGTACCAGTTTACTGCCAATTAAACTACTTCTGTATTTTGTGAAAACTATAAAATTAAGAGATGATTAGAAAAACCAGCAGTACAAAATATCTAATAAAATACTTCCACAGGCTAAGATTGTAAGTTACAAAGAACCTTTGAAACTGTGTAACGTAAGAACAATGCATGTCAGGTATTACAGAAAATATGAATACAAAAAATGAATATAAATTTCCTAAGTTCACCCATAAAAATTTCTAGTACTGAACTAAAATTGGGTCAAAATAACATTCATTCAAATGGAAAAAAAGGAGTAGGCAGGTCAGTATTTACTTATCCTAGCTCTGCAGCTCAAAGACATACAAAAAATCTCAGGCACACTGAGAACACGACAAAAGGCAGAAGTCCAAGCACGTTAGTTCCACGGATCTCCTCTCCCTCCAGAAGCACCAGGTCCTACTCCAGGGGGGCAAATGTTGACTCTAGGTCAAGCACAGCCAAGGAAGTGAGCTAATGTTTCAGTGTTGCTACTTTCTTCATTGTAGAAACACAAATACCAGTCCATAACCCCTTAACCCTCAAATCTGAAATCTAAAAAGCTCTGTAAATCAGGTGGCTTTCTTTTTTGTTTTTGTTCACTTAGGCTAGCAGCAAACTCTTTTAGCAAGAAATTCATTTGCAAACTTGACCCAGCATGACATGGGTCTATTTTTAGACATTACCCTAAATAAGGGTGGATTTATTCATTGGACACACAAGTGTCTCCTTAGGGGTGTTAGAGTATGTAAGGTACACATTATCACCTTTCTAAAAATCTAAGTCATTAGTACTCAATATTTTGCCCAGAGGTATTCACTATAGGATTGTGAACCAGGGTTACTTGGACTACGTCCCAAGGGGACTTGGGATTCTGATCTTTTCCTCTCCTGGTTTTGCTTCCCAGCCACGAAGTGATTTTCTCTGCCCCATACCACTGCTTGAAGTGAGCTGCAGACCCAAAACAACAGCAAGTGACCGAGGCCCAGAACCTCAAACACCGAGCCGAAGTGGCCAGTCCTCTTTAGAGCCGACTACCTCGGTGTATGCTGCCAAGATGCGAAGCTGGCAACACCTGCCTCAGACTGTGACCCCTAAATCCAGCTGAGCTTCTGGCTTTCAGACTCCAGACTGCAGCGACATCCTACGGCCCAGCCTGCTGGCCTGCGCTACAGAATGTAGGCTTGTCAGCCCCTGCAACAGTAGCTCGAGCCACCTACCCAAGATAAACATGCCTGCTCTTCCCATGAGCACACTGCTGTGCAAAAAGCTTCCTACTGAGGTAGGGGAGATCGTCTTGGTTCTGTGTCCTTGGGGAACCCTGACTGACATCTACACTTAAGAAATTAGAAAATTTTAACCACCAACTGCATTAACTGGCACAGTTAAACTAAATTTTATTTTTTGCAAACCTTGGAAAAATCTCCTCTGCAATATATTCGAACTTATAAACATGCACTGATTGAGTAGCACATCTTCACGTGACTTCATCTGGGACACGTCCAGCTGCGCAACATTCTGCAAACACGTCCACCACTCTTACCCTCGTGGGCCACACTGAACATCAGGGAAACCCCAGCCTGCACCTGACACAGTTAAAGGAGCCGGTTTACAATAATAAACACTCACTGTGTTTTATGATGCTTTAATACAGTTTTCAAGTTTCAGGTCTCACTGTCTTTCATAGTTAAAAGTAGACAATAAAAATTTAAGTACTCTGTCACTCTAAGTATATCACCATATTACAGAAGAAGTTGTGCAAAAGGAAAACATTATCCAAAGAGGGGAAAAAACTGTGCCAAGTCTGGTGAATGAGAAAACTATTGTGAAAATAAAATTAATAAGCATTATCTCACATTACCACCCAGGGAAGATTCCAAGCAAGAGAACATTTTGAAACTGATGTCTGAAATTGAAAAACTCTTTATCATGACTCAATTGCCTTGATGAAACAGATGTGCCTCTCTTGTCTTGCTTGTTTGGTAATCTGTTTTTGCAGAAACACTATAAGAATTACGAGATATTACACTGTACCGTGTAAAGCAGTGCTAGAAAAGATATGGAAGTAGCATGGCCGGTGCCAAAGCAGCTGCTGACACACGTTCCAGTGACCGATAACAAATGGAAAGGGAGGGCTGGCCAAACAGCTCAGCGGATTAAAGCTCCTACAAGCAGACACAGGGGCAAGGGGTTCAATCCCCAGGCCTGCCGAGCCGGCCCTGCCCCCGAGGTGCACTGAGATGGCAATTGAGACTGGGCATGGTGGTGTACCCTGTAATCCCAGCTCTTGGGAGGCTGTAAACAGGCGGATCAGTACGAGTCCGATCTAGTAGTGAGACCTGAACACCCTGTAGACCCTTCCCTAAAATACAAAGAAAAGAAAAAAAAGGCTGGCAAGCGTCAGCACTTTACAAAAGCAACAGACGGTATCAAAACACAAGCTGCAAATTCCACCAAGCCATCTTCGAATAGCCACACATAAAAATCTCTATTTTTTCAGTCTTCAGTTTTATTTACTTCATGGTAATGTGTTGATTTGAATATTTTTAATGGGCTTTTTTTTTTTTTAATGGGCTTTTTTTAAATCACTTTAGTAGTTGACAAAGTGTAACTATTTGAAAACAAAATGCATTAACTTATTTTTCTTGCTGAACAAGCTCCAATCTTAATGCCAAGGGTTGTGGGAAAACCTTCAGGTAAACTCAACATACAAAAATGCAATCAATCTGACTATTCTAAAACTTTGAGTGAAAAGCTGACTTTTTTTAAGGAGACCATCAGAGAAATGTAATTTAAAAATTACACTGAGATACTATCTTACTCCAGAAAGAATGGCTATCACCAAAAAAGATGTGGGGAAAAATAAACCCTACTGCACTGTTGATAGGAACATAAACTAGTACAACCATTATGGGAATCAATGTGGAGATTGCTCAAAAAAACAAAAAATTGAAATTACATTTGACCTAGCTACACCTCCTCTTAGATTATCTTCCCCAAAGAGTTAAAATCACATTATAGGGAGAAAAAAAATCCTATGACAGGGACACACTCATACCCATATCTATAGCAACACAATCTCTAACAGCCGGATTTTGGAAACGGTGTATATGTCCATCAACAGATGAATGCATAAGGAAAATGTGGTGCTCATACACAATGGAACACGACACTGCCACAAAGACAAACTGAGGCATTCTCAGAAATGGATACAACTTGAGACCATGATGCTGAGTGAAATGAGTCAGATCTGTGTCTGACTTAGTACCACAGCTTCTCTTATATGAGAAACACCAGACATAAATACACAGAGCAAAACAGAAGAAATAAACAGGAAGAGAGACCTTTAAATACTTCCCCAAGTTCCATATTCCAGTTACGTATTTCCATAGAATGGTAATTCATTATCTTTTTTGTAAGAATCTGGTTTATATCTTATACTGAACAACTACTTAGAACATAGCAATATATAGTGTAATCATTATTATTCTCTTATTTGGCTATGACTGTTTTATTTTATTATTTATTTGGCACAGGGTCTACTATGCAACTCCAACTCTAGTGATCTTCTATGTCAGCCTCCCCGCTGATGGGATTACAGGCATGCCACCATACCTGGTTTTGGTGGTCAGGGGCTTGGGGCTGGCACAGCATGATACCAAGGATTAAACTCGGGTCCTTGTAAAAAACAAAATCAAGAACATCTTAAAATAGAAGGCACATCCAGAAAACTTTTCTGCCAGACAGTTAATACTGAAATCCTATGAAGGCATTTCCCGTTCCTTGACTGCTTTCCCACCGTGAACTCTAACTGATAAATAATGTAGACGTTACTAAGTCTATCTAATTCAACTTTAGAACAAAACTTCCTATTAATTATCACTCAAGCGCTAGATCAGTATAATTAAACATTGCCCTGAAATTGTAAGGCAGCTATTAAAAAATCTTTTGGCTTATAGGCCCACATTATAAACTGTGGTTTTTCTGAAAAATCATAATAAATAATATTAATGCAAGAAAAGAAAATGCTGTTAGAATTTGTATAACCAAGTGGCTCTGAACTTACAGAAGTAAGTTATAAGATGAAACACACTAGAGCTGGAAACCTCACCCTTGGCCCAGACTTGAGCGCACCAAATGCACGGAACTGAACCTGTCCTTCTCTGTCTTACATACTGCAAGTCTGACTTTGTTAGATCAAGAATTCTGCTATAAGAAAGCTTGAGGGCTGCTGCGCAGATGTGCAGGACTAGCACCGCCAATCAGAGACGGGAACGGCCTTTCCTACCTGCCACTTCCTGCTTACGCCCAGTGTGTTAATCTCCTTAACAAATTATTAATATTTACTCCACTGGGCGTTGCGAGCATTCAGTATAACTGGTGTCTGTGGAACCTCTAACTGGGATGGAAGGGCCACTCATCAGTTCTCTTTTCCTTCTTACACAGCTTGTCTGAATTTACCTCACTATGAAATGAAAAGAAGAGAATTTATTAATTAGATGATTTCTTTTCAGTGTGGAAATTCACAGAGCAAGGCTGACTTCTGATGGGACTCTCCCGTGATGTTTTTCACAGTCCATGGAAAAAGACCTGTAGGTGCTGCTTTCCAACAAGCACTGTCAACAACCGAAAACAGAATGTCAGGAAGCCATGCTATAATGAGACTATAGGAACAGCTTGTAAATGCCAAAGAGATTTGAAGCATTATTTCCCGAGTTTTCTTCTGGGCTCACAGCCCAACTGAAATAAGCCTGGGGCCACAGACAGGTTAACGGCCACCAACAAAAACTTCTAAAGACAAAAGTTATTTGGGAAAGAACTTCCACTCTTCAGCACTTGGGAGGCTGAGGCAGGAGGATCGATTTGAGTTCCGAGACCAGCCAGGGCTACAAGTGAGCTTAAGGCCAGCCTGAACTACACAGTGAGACCTTGTCTCAAAAAGACAAAAAGAAAAAAAGAAAGAACTTCCACTCTTCTTTGAAAATCAAAGTACAGAGTTTAGAACTTGGGTGGGGTCTTTATACAGCAATATCACAGCCCTCGCATGGACAGGACTTCTCTTCTGAAGGGCTGAAGAGCTGGAAGTCCGCGGCAAACTAGATGTGCGAAACCTGGAAGTAGAGCAAGCTTGCCAGTTCTGTGGCTATTGTTGTAAATGTGTCCCCTCCTGCCTTTCAGACGAACAGCTTCCAAGTCCCCCCGCCCCACCCCATCCACGTTAACTCACATCTAGGCTAACAGCGAACCCAAGATTCAAGGATCCAAACCTCTTCCTTTCGAAATCTTCCTGCTGCTAGACTAATTTTCCTGTAACTCGGCTGACGCAACCACGTCACTTTGATAAAAACACTTCTCAGTTCTTCTGTTATGTCAAAGCCTTCCATGAAGGATCACGTCTGCCTGTCTCTGTTTTACGCAAGTCTCCCTCTCAAGCCAAAGCCTTCACTCCAAGCTGTCCTCACTCTTCCCATGAGGTGGGGCTCATTTTGTGTGTCTGCCTTGGTCCATGCTCACACTGCCTTAGGATAATCTCTATTTTGCTGCATCTTGCTCATTTTTTTTTTTTGTTCAGCAAGCATCTGGCGAGCACCTACTATGTGTTGGGACCCAATCTACTGCTAGGAATATGAGATGACTAAGGCCTAGTGCCTGTCCCCAGGGAAGGTACTGATAATTAAATGAGTCAGACACATGAACAATCTGCTCGGACACAGCTCAGTACATGCTGTGATGCTGTGTACAGGGTGCCATGGAAACACAACAGGAGTAATGATTCACTATAAAAGAAACAAGAGATAGGGAAAGCCTGGCCCAGGAGACGTCACAGAAGAAAGGAGAGTGGAAGGGAGTCTTAAGGGGTGAATAACGGAGTGGAAGACGGGGTGAAGGGACAGACAATGGCTATGTAAGGGGAAAGTGCATTCTATGAAGCAAACTGCCAGAGGTTCAGCATAACCGAGGCCAAGGCAACGAGACAGGGGACACTCACAAGTACCTGAACTTCTAGACACCCGCTGAGCAGCCAAGGATGACTGTGCAGCAGGGAGAAATCATAATTAGATGTGAAGGCTTTAAAGGCCTGCTGGAAAAGGACTCTCCTTTCAGAACCAACAGAGCCTTCCCCAGAACCCACAAGGTCCACCTGCCCCCTGCACTCGCCCTTCCCACCCTGCTTTGGGTGGAAAAATAAGGCTGCCACTGTGGAAAACTTGGTGGGCCCCACGCTTCAGATCTGTCATCTCCTCTGGTCCTCACAGCATTTCTAAGACAGAGGAACTTAACTACAGACAGTGAAATCACGTTACCTTGCTCTAATGCGACAACTTGAAAGCTTAGATGGCATCAAACCTAATTCTACGCTCTGGAGCCTTCCGCGGTGCCACACATAATCCTATCCTGAATTGTACTTTCCCAGTCCACTACTGTTACACACGCGAGTCCCCTCTATTTTACCCATTTTGTAAATTACTACAGAATCCGTTTCTATTGCCAGGGCTGCCATATGGAAACTGCTGACGTGAATAGGTAAGACACCTTCTTCCTTGGCTGGTTTCCTAAAATGAGAAAAGGTCTCTCCGATCGCTTCATTCATCTCCTGCCTCACGGTCAGAATCACTAATACAAATACAAATGCTCAACTACAATGAGGCAGTCAGCTGATCCAGCCTGGAATGCCATGGCCCACCATGCCATCACTAATACCCCACCCACCATTTACTGAGAATATCTCCTGAGCTAGGGCCAAAGAAAAACATCTCTCCAACTGGCAAGCTAAACTTTAGTTAACAACAGCATCAGCCCTGAAGCCTCCGCTGTTCTCAAAAGGCTTCGTACTCCAGCAGCACCATCTCCTCCTCAGAGCATGGATGCTCAGCTCGTGAAGACTTCAGCCGGAGACCAAGTCCCTACCAGGCAGTACTAAGAAAACACACAGGACTCGCCTGCCAGGAATACAATGAGAGCAATTATTCACATGAAGCTCCAACCAAACTAAGACAAAACAAAAACAGATCTTGTCATAGCATAATTATTTTTTTTTAAAGTCTGCTGTATTTCCCCCAAGGTGAGAAATTTTTTCCCATGTAACAGAAAAGAACAATATACAGATAGCATCTTATTTAGCCATTTAGTTTATAGCAATGGATGTACCTTTTTAAAACATGTAAACATGAGGGTATCTTTTTTTTTTTTTGCTGGGTTTACTCCCCTCTCCCTCCATTAATCACCTTTTCTTGCCCTCCAGGAAAACCAAGTAGGTGGGCACAAATTCCTGGATGGTTTCTGGAAGGTACTTAGAACACCCACACCCTAGACAGAAGAAACAGTTCAGGTCTATATAAACAGAAGATAATTTGGTTAACAAGAAACATGAATATGAATAAAGATAAAATACATATTGAGACATACGATGTTACAGAAAAATGGGAAAGGTTACATAAGTCCTGGGAAATCTCAGCTTGAATCCATTACAGAGCATTTCCTACTGATCCGTTTACACATCAGTCTCTCAAGTCATCAAGCCCATTCATCCTTCCTCACCACAATGAATGTTTTCTAGGAAGAGAAAGCAATATGAATCTCCATTATCAAATAGCTGCAGAGAAGACCAGACTCAAATATACATCTGCCAAGCAAATTAAAACAGCCACAGTTTGGACCACAAAAGAGCAATGTATTCATTTCTAGAAGCAGACAGATGTAAAGAGGAACAAAACTGAAAAGTACTGTGAAACTAAGTTAACCTAATGTCCCCACACTGCAGGCACAGAATACAATTGACCGAAGAGTCACATCCACTCAGTCACACATTCTGCAGGTCTGAGGCAAAAGTACTTTAAATATACTCTCTACAGCTAGAACAAAGATGAAGCTGTCAGGGCAGAGGAATCTTTAGAAAACGACATCATAGATCAAAAATATGTGTTTGCATGTTAAAGACAGAGTGGGAGAGAGCCTCTTTTTTAGACAGGTCAAATATACTCCAATGACATAAACAGAAAGATGTGAAGTTTATTATTTGCAAAGCAAAGCAAATCCTTCTAAAGATAACTGTATTGAGAGTCAGTTATTTAACAAAACTGTGCATAAAATCATATTTAGGACCACAACATTTGCATAACAAAAATGTGAATATAAGGGGCTGATGTATATCATAAACATTTTATTTTGTTTTTGTGTTTTAGGGAAGGGTCTACAGAGGGTTCAGGGTCTCACTACTAGATCAGACTCCTAGTGATCCGCCTGTTTACAGCCTCCCAAGAGCTCAGCCATTTCAATTGCTGTCTCAGCATGCCACAGGGCAGGGCAAGCATGGCAGGCCCCTCAGGCCCCTGTGCCTGCTTGCAGGAGCTTTAATCCACTGAGCTATTTCGCTGGCCCTTTTCATGTACATTTTTCTAAATCCTGACAACTCAGGCTACATTTTGATAGCTGTTAAAATTTTTGAATGATTTTCTCTGGCTTGGGATGATTCATAGAGTTTCCAGGGACAGGCAGCCCAGTCAAACTGGTGGCTGACCTGTCCCATAAAATCGCTTTGTCCAGAAAAGATGGCTAAGGTAGTGGTAGGACTATTGTAGGCAGCCGAGTTAGATAGAAATATTATAGGCAGGGCTGGTGAGATGGCTCAGCGGTCTGAAGCGCCTGTGTCGGGAAGTTTAGTCCACCGCAGGGACCGCGGCTCGATCCCAGGCCCCACATGCTGCGCCACTCCCCAACCCCCAGGGAAGGCTGAACCGGCCATAACACAACAAAACAAATGTGGTTTAAGAAAATAAAATAAACTTAAAAAAAAAAAAAAAAAAAGAAATATTATAGGCAGTCAGATAGGGCTAGGCCCTCAAAGGAGATAAGACAGAAGACAAGATATTTAGCAACTCTGGGTGGGACGGATCCTTCCGCTGTGGGCCAGACCTAAAGACCAAAGATAGAACAAATGCTGGCCTCCTTAAAGATTGACATCTGAGACTGATCATCATCCTGAGGCAGCCAGAAGAATCATTAATCCAACTACTACTGGACGGCTACCTGATAAAAAGTTCTGTTCTGCATTCACTCCCACTTGCTATGTGACTCGCTTTCCCATTTGGTCCTGGACTTAATCCATTTTACCTGAGCAACGATGCTTATACCCTCATTGGTTGACCGTAGCTTTGTCCCATCTCATGCCCACCTAAGCGAGTTTCTATGGTTTTCACTTTAGACCTGCCTTACCACATGGTTTTCTTCTATAAAAGTCCCTGGAAGAGACAGATTCCGGGGGACACTCACTTGGGAACCCCCATCCTGCCCCTCTCTTGGACAGTAGCTTTCTTTCTCTCAATAAATATGTTCTTCTCATTACCTCCTTTTGTTCCTAAAATTCATTCTTTGGTTTTAGAGAACACGAACTCCTCCCAGGTACTTTTCAGGTTGGGAGATCAGTTTTCCCTGTATCATTTGGAGGTTCCCTATTGGAGGTCATCCACCCCAGATCAGTTTTTTCTTCCTGCATCAGGATTAGGGGCTGACTAAATAAAGTCCCTGGCCACATCCAGAAAGCTAAGAGATATATATACTACGGATCTGAAACATAAACACTCGCTTTTACTGGACAGCTACCCTTTCAGGGGCTGAGGGAGAGAACAAGGCGAGCGCAGCATCATCTCTGATCCCATGGAAAACAACACTGCAGCAAGCTCAAGACCTCAGTGCGGCTCCACACACTTCCTGACCTGCGGCTTTTAGCATCCCAGGGGATTTGGAGTTCCCTAAAGACAATGATTCTACCAAAGCTCAGTGAGCACAGCAAGTAGATGCTCAGTAGACCCATTAGCCATGTGTTATGGTTATAATAAGTACTCAATCATTAAGCCTCATCAACTGGAGTGAAACTAGCATAGAGCCTGTGAAGATGCAAACCCAGAAGAGGCTCTGTGTCCCACTGTTGTAGGCAGTTAAGTTAGATAGAAATATAGGCATTCACACAGGGCTGGGCCTCAAGGAGATAATACGGAAGACAAGATACCTTGCAACTGTGAGAGAGATGGATGCTCCCGCTGTGGGCCAGACGTAAAGACTAAAGATCGAGCAAATAATGACCTCCTAAAGATAAGCATCAGGATTGATCATCACCCTGAGGAAGCCCGAAAGTCACTAATCCAGCTGCTACCAGCTGGCTACCAGATAAACTCCTATTCTATTTTCATGCCTACTTGCTATGTGACTCACTTCCTCATTTGGTCGTGGATTTAATCAATTTACCTGAGCAGTAGTGCTTATAATCTCATTGGCTGACCATAGTTTAGTCCCACCTAAGTCCCCATGTTCTCCACATTAGACCCACCTCACCATGGTTTTACTCAAAGTCCCTGGAAGAGACAGCTTCCAGGGGACAACTCACTTGGGCCCCCTTTCTGCCCCTCTCGAGTCAGAAACTTTCTTTTCCCCAATAAATATTCTACTCTTAACTTCTATTTGTTCCTAAAACTCATTCTTCGGTTTTAGGGAACATGAACTCATCCCAGACCCCTTTCAGGTCGAGTTTCATCTCCCCTATATCACCATGAGGCACAAATCTGTGCATACAATCTTCCAGCTCTGAGGGTCTGGGGTGGGGAAAGGGGTGTACTGGCTGAAAATGCGGCTGTTATGGCTTATGTCTAGCTGTCCTCTCAAAGCCTCATGCTATCATGGGGCGGGGACTTCTAGAGTTTGAGACTTGAGTCATGATCCACTGGGATTATGTGTTTTAGTACTGATGGGACTATGGGTCTGAGTACTACTGAGATTACTTGACTCTTGATCCACTGGGATTAAGTGTTTTACTACTGATGGGGTTATCAGTCTGAGTATGGCTAGGATTATTGGTGTGACCTAAATTGGACAGGTTGAGGCAGAGAGCCTGAACGTAATATGAAGAGAGACAGAGACAGACTCTTGCTGTTGCTCTCTGTTGCCCTGGTTGGTCTGTTGCCTCTGTCGCGATTGTTGCTATTCTGCCGCCACGAACTGGATGCTCTCTGCTCTGTTCCACTCAGCCTTGAGCCAGCCGAATATGGACTGAGACCTCCAGCAACTGTGAGCTAAATAAACCTTTCCTTCCTTCATTTTAGTGTCGGGTATTTGTCCCAGCAACGATAGAAGAGTAACTAAGATACCTCTATATCACCATGAGGCACAAGTCTGTGCATGCAATCTTCCATCTCTTAGGGCCTGGGGTGGGGGAAGGGGTGCACCAGCTGAAAACTCGGCACATGGATGGTGAACAGAACATGAATCCAGAAGTAAGAAACCTGGCCTTTGGCAGTGATAACTCCCTAGAGCTCTGTTTTCTCATCTGTGAAATGTGAATGATTGGTTAAACTACCTGAGAGGTCTCTGACATCCCTTTATGCTGTCTCATGGGGTGTGTTATGTGCCAAACCAGGCAGCCAGCGACTCTGGAGAAATTCAGGCAGAAGGACAAGATTAGCACCCCCATCTGTGTGTGTGTGTGTTTATGTGTAGAATTCTCAAGGTTGAAGGACACTTAAGTTAGACCTTAGAAGGCAATGAGACTTACCCAGTAGACCAAAACTACACCAGACTTGGTGAGGTCGTGAAGGAAAGAAACAAGGGCTGAGAGAGAGGGCCCACGTGTGCCAGGTGCGGGGCAGCTCCATCCCTGGACAGGTGCTGTACTGGCTACTCTGTGTCCTCCAACTGGTCTAATCTTTACAATAGTATTTAAAGGGATAAAAGGGGAAATTCTAACTACAGTTCATTCTTGTGTTTGTTTGTTTGTTTGTTTGTTTGTCTGGAGAGACAGGATCTTGCTGTGTAGCTCAGACTGGCCTCAAGTTCACAAGGATCCTTGTGCCTCGGCCACCCAAGTGCTGGGATGACAGAGACACACACCATGGTTCACTGTTTA
Source organism: Capromys pilorides (assembly GCA_004027915.1). Taxonomy (NCBI): domain Eukaryota; kingdom Metazoa; phylum Chordata; class Mammalia; order Rodentia; family Capromyidae; genus Capromys; species Capromys pilorides. The sequence continues at coordinate 17,212 of PVKN010001364.1, forward strand.
TACTCCAGGAAATCAAGCAGCGGCTGCCTGAAGAGACCTGCTGGGATACGGGCAGCGCCCAGTGAAGCAGGGCTGGCACAGTTCCTCTGCTGCCATGGCCCACTCACCGTCCACAGCACCAGACAGGCCCGCATCTGCCCTAGCCAAGCCCTGCTACTACATAAAGGACTGGAATACAAAAATATGAAAATATGACTTAATGTTCATTCCATACACAAAGGTTGCTTCAATGCAACAGAGATTTTACAACATCTGACAGAACCTTTAAGTGCCCTCAGCTTGGCTTTCAATTGTATTGAGGTCAATAAAAATACTCAGTTTTGCTTCCAGTCATTGATAGGCTGGGCTGCTGGGTCCTGCTCATTGTATTTTACAAGCAACTGGGTCAAAAGGCTGCTGACTCCGCTAGGATGAAGCTTGAGAGGGTTTTTTGGGTTTTTGTTTTGTTTTGTCTTTTTAGGGTCTCACTATGCAGTACAGGCTGGCCTTGAGCTCACTTCTGTAGCCCAGGCTGGTCTTGAACTTGCACCGATTCTCCTGCCTCAGCCTCCCAAGTGCTGGGATTACAGGTGTGCGCCACCACTCCTGGCTAGAGACTGAAGAAACTGAGTCATGAAACTGTCACCACTGAACTGAAGAATGGAACACAGGTCCATGGAACAATCAAAGGTGTAGCATGAACACACATCTAAAAGCTGTGAAGATGACCCCAAAGAACAGAGAGCTGGTGCAGCTAGAAACATTGAGCATTGGAGGACATAACATTTGCTATTCCATTCTGCCAGACAGCCTGCCTCTGGACAGGCTACTTGTGGATGTTGAATCTAAGGTGAAATCTAAGAAGAGGGAAGCTGTGGCAGGAAGAGATCAAGGCTGATCAGGGAAGAGGACATGGCCATGACAGAGGGATGAGGGGGTCCTGGGCAATAGCGCCTTCCAAGATGACTGGTGCAGAAACGACTGGGGGTATATTTTGTACAGGTTTTGTCAGTTTTTAATAAACATAATTATGGGGGAAAATATTCATTTTTATGCCAAACATCAGGTAAACTATGAATGTGTTTATTCCACTTAATCCTGTGTCATAAATGATACAAAGTAGGTGCTGTTATTATCTTTTTTTTTTTTTTTTACAGAAAAGAAAACCCAGGTTCAAAGGGACTACTAACACTATTACTAACACTCAGCAGTGTCAAGAGCATTGCTGGATCATCGCTAGCATGTTGTAAAAATACCTTCTGCCACAGTCTACACACTAGTAAACGCAACATTGAAGAGAAAGGCCATCCGGGCCTCACCACACAAAGGCGCAAGGCAGCAGGACAGAAGGCCACGCAATGGTGCAGGACGAAGGAGGGGCCCTGAGAGACGACGGGGAAGCCACTAGCCTCCTGGCCCCTGTCCATTGCTGGACAGGAACTGAGAAGAACCTGAGGCACTAAGTGCCCACCAACAACCAGTCTTTTCCCTTCCTCAGAGCTAAATTTTCTGCCCTGACTTTTAGTCTCAGAACAGAGCCAGCTATTATAGCTAGCATATAGTAGACACTGAACAACTAAAATGTTCAATGCCTTTCAACCGAGTAGACTCCAAGCTCAGAGAAACTTTAGGATGGCCTGAACTACATACGGATTAATCTTGCTGGTCTAAGGCGACAGGATCTCCGAAAATATCAAAATAATTTATGACCTCTGGTTTATTCTCACCACAATCCTAAAACACCACTAGTCTGGGATTGTGGAATTGCATCAATGCCACTAGAACGTTGGACAGTAAATTCAAAGTTTGAAGAACAAGTAACAAGTAGCGTCAGTTCTCAAAGTCATGAAGAGCATAGCCATATGAGATGGAAACCACTTGGTTCTGAGGGGTAAAATCAGAATAGAAAACAATAGTGCAATATTATTTTAAAAATGAAAAGACTTAATTTGAAACATCTATCTGATTAGAGGTACCGGTTGGGTAGAAATGTAAAATGTAGGGCTGGCGAGATGGTTCAGCGGTCTAAAGCACCTGCTTACGCAAACTTAGGAACTGGAAGGACCGAGGTTCAATCCCTGGCACCACATGCTGTACCAGCCCCAGGGCAGGCTGAGCCAGCCATAACACAAAAATAAAGAAATAAATAAAAATTTTTATAAAAAGAAATGTAAAATGTATTTGTTATAATGGGCTACTGTCAAAAATATCTGGGAAAAACTGACTAAATTATTAAAAAATGAACAAGAAACCCAAGTTCTTCAAGTTTTTACATTTAATACACTACAAAACCCTAACAACAGATATGATTGATAGCATTCTTACGCCATAAATTCCAACAAGTAAGCTGAGAAATCACTGAACTTCCCCGCTCTGGGACAGGAAGCAGAAGCAGCGAGCTCCAGCCAAGGCCGGTGGGATGAGCACAGAAGTCGCCGTGTGAGTCCCTCGCCCCTTCGCCTGTGGCTGCCTTCGGAAGCTCACGTGCTTTCAAGACAATCACTCTCTTTTTATTTTTCAGCTTGCACTGGGATGAATCTAGAGTCTTCACCCAGGACAAAACCCCTAGATCTTCATTTTACTAAAGTTGCCAAATTCCCTGGGCTGTGACACTTATGATCCTCTCGCCTCAGCCTCCCAGGGTGGACCACTCAACTGACAATCGGTAAGTTTGCAGCCCCTGGGAGTGGCTGTGCAGTTTTGCCCTTAGAGAATGTTCGTGTACCTCTGTTCCACAGAAAGAAATGTGAATACGGAAAAGGTTTCTACTTAATCAAAGGAAGCTAATGAACACTACTGTGCATTATAAAGGAACAGACTCTCTGTCCTCAAGCTGCTTATAATCCACTAAGGGACACATGGATATAATAAATGACAACCCAAAAGCCATGCAGACTAGGCTCAACATCAGAGAAACGGAGAAAGAAATGAAATATTAAAAGGAAAACAGAAGCAAGCTGGGGATACAGGTCAGTGGTGCAGAGCCTGCCAGGCAAGCTCAAGGTCCTGAGTTCAATTCTTGGTGCACCCCACCCCTACTCCAAGCAACTAAAAGCTGCTTTTTAGTGTGAGTAGAGTAAGGATCTGCATAGTTCAGCAGAAACAAGCTGAGGAGTGGAGTATGAGCTGCCTTTGTGGGAGAAGAGAAGAGGCAAGAGGGCACCAAGCACGGATGCGGAGCAAGCCAACCCCACAGAAGAGTGACGGCTGACGCCACAGTGATCCTGCCAGGCCCAGATGGAGCACAGAGCCTGGAGTGCTGACCATGTGCTAATGCTGTTTTTGACAGATAACAAAATGGAACACTTGCAATCAGGGCAAATGGCAGGCACCTATAGATACCAGGAAGCTGAACACGACTTTTTTTTTTTTTTTTTTTTTTGTCTTTTTGAGACAGGGTCTCCCTATTCAGCTCAGGCTGGCCTTGAGCACACTTCTATAGCCCATGCTGGTCTCGAACTCACATTCATCCTCCTGCCTCAGCCTTCCAAGTGCTGGGATTGCAGGCATGCGTCGCCACACCCGGCTGAACACAACTTTTTGTCCTTGTGCTTATTCCCATTTAGGGCTCCCAGAGGTCACGGATCCCTGCACCTGTCTCCTATTCAGGAGGCACAAAAGGTACTGCCCAGAAGAGACCACTCCCTCAGGAGATTTCCACGACAGTAACTCAGCATGAAATTCCTGCCAAGCTTCAGTTCTCACACAAAAATGCATAGCCTGGGGTTACCTCTGGCTCCTCTCCCATTGCTCTCTAGTTAAAGCCAAAGAGAACAGCAATTTCTGTGGGGTCCACAGGTTCTTTTTAAAGCGCCATTCTAAGAAGGAATAAAGCTGGGGTTCCCTCGGGGAAAAGCAGCTCAGGTCTCTAATTCCGCATCTTCAGAGACTCAGAAACTGTTCCAGTGAGCTATCACTGCACCACAAACTATTCCACAGCTCAGAGGCTTAAAGCAAACACCACGCTGCTACAGTCTTGCAGGTCAGTCCTTCAGGAAAAGCTCCAATGGTGATTCTTATAGACCCGATGCCATGGACTGAAATCATCTTGTATTCAGCTGGCAGCTGGGTTGCTCATGCCTGGGGATGGGCAGAAGGTTGAGCCTAGATGGGAACATTCAGGAGACTGCCTACTCAGGTCCTTTAAGGTGACAGTAATAGATTATTAGTCAAAGCTAGGGACCTAATGCCTCAGGTCCCAGACCTACAAAGTATGGGAATGGCACCCCACTGTCTCTGCCACTCCTAGACGTGTGAAAGCAGCTGCAAGGCACCTTGCCACCTGCAAAGGGCAAGTGACAGAGCTGCGGTAGTCAGCTTTAGGTACCATAACCACCAGAGCCAGGGCTGCATCCTGGCAGCCTTGACTTGCCAACTACTCAACACTGGCGATGTGAAAGCCCAGAGGGAAAATGACCTCAAAAGAAGGGAAGTAAAGAAATTCTCAGAGTAACTCCTACTCAACTGTAAGACCTAAGGGTCTTAAAAATAGCCATGTCTTTTAATTAAGTAACTCCAGTGTTAAGAATTAAATCTAGGGCTAGGGGTACAGCTCAGCAGACTAAGCGCTTGCTTAGGTAAACACAGGGGCCCGGGTTCGATCCCTGGCACCACATGCTGCACCAGCCCCACTGTAGGGTGCGCTAAGCTGGCAATGGAGTCCAGACATGGTGGCACACACCTATAATCCCAGCACTAGGGAGACAGAAATCAGGAGGATCACTATGAGTCCAAGTTGTATAGTGAGACCTTGAAAAAAAAGAAAACTTAAAAAAAAAATAATTAAATCTTAAAAAGCAACTAAAAACATACATACGTATAGTCAGGCAAATATATGAAAGAACTACTTATAACACTTACAATATAGAAGCAATTTACATTTCTAATAAGGGATGGATTAACTATGTAAACACAGACCAAAGATTTTTTTTTTTTTGGTCTTTTTGAGACAGGATCTCGCTATGCAGTACAGGCTGGTCTTGAACATACTGTTGTAGCCCAGGCTGGTCTCGAACTCACACCGATCCTCCTGCCTCAGCCTCCCAAGTGCTAGGATTACAAGGTGCACCACCACACCCGGCTACAAGAATATTTTATTTTAGTTTATTTTTATTGTTTTGCGGGACTGGGGTTCAAACTCATGACCTTGCACTTGCCAGGCAGGCACTTGTGCCACGGAGCTATCTCCCCAGCCCCTGGACCAAAGAATATTTTACAAGACTAATACAATGAAGTTTGCATGGAGCATGGTGTGTGCAAGTAATCAAACCATTTACGTGTGGATGCACAGCAGCTAGTATGTCTGCCGGACAAAGGTCAGTTGGTAGAGAGTGCTAGCTAGAGTAAGGCTGCATTTCTAGCATGTACTAAGTAAATCAGGCAAACACAGGAAATGTAAAAGAATAATGCACACAAACACGAATAAGGCGGGCAAGACAGCTCAACAGATTAAGCACCTGTTTAGCCAAGTGCAGGGACCAGGGTTCAATCCGAGGCACCACATGCCATACTGGCCCTGCCCGCACGGTGCACAGAGCTGGCGACTGAGACCAAGTATGGAGGGGCATGCCTGTAATCCCAGCACTGGGGAGGCTGAAAATAGGAAGATCACTATGAGTCCAAGCTGCGTAGCGAGAGCTGGTACCAAATACATAAAAAAAGAAAGGAAACACATAGAGAAGGCCACCAAAAAAGAAACACATATAAAAGGCTATGGCACACATTTGACTCACTATACTGACACTGCCAGAATTATTCTTGCTATATCCATTAAAAATACAAGTGACTCAAAAGAAAAAAAGTCCAGAATGATAATTTTTATTTTGGTGACAATGACAGAATAGGTGTTTAAGGCAAGAAGGGACAAACACCCTCACCAGGAAATAAACAGAACTAGAATAAATCCACCTGAAACTGGAGAAAACAGCTACAAAAAAGTTGAGAAAATAGTATTGATGTAACATTTTTAGGTGAACTTAAAAAGACTTTTTACCACAATTAAATAGATTTTTTTAAAAGAAGAATTTTTGGCATTATAATTCCACCTCAAAGCCCTTCAGCTCCATGTATTTTCTCTACCTCTGTGGTACTGTGCATGCCATCGCCCCAAGGCAAACACTTAGGTGCTGCTTAACTGTGGAAACCCACTTAAAGAGCAGCTGTTCACAGCAAATGCAGATTAATAAGGAAACGGGAAGGCCTTTCCTCAAATCTAGTTTCTACATTAAGAGTGGGAAAGCAGGCTAGAGATATCAGCAATGGTTTCTTGACTGCAGACTAAACGCTAAGAACTATGTCAATAGAGGCACAGGGAGCTTCACGGCCCAGGCCCACACCACTGCGAGGCAGCCCCTGGTACAGAGCTGAGACTGGGGGAGGACATGCAGAACCTCGGAAAGATGCTCTGGCTTCCTGAGCAATGCGGTGGAGGCGTGCCAGCCCGGGGGGCCAGGGACTGTCTAGAAGACAAAGGGGTGAAGATGGAGGGCCGCAGGCCTAGGTAGGAGCCCACAGCCCACAGGACGACTCAGCCCCCTTTACTTTTGGGGAGGCAGCAGAAATCTAACTCAGGACCACGTGCTTGACAGGCAGGCAACGTGCTACTGAGCTATATCCCCACACACCCGCTTTCTATAGCTCTGTACTTTGTAACGTTTCCCCCTTTACCATCTTCTACAGCACCCACAACTTCGGTGTGTGCACACGCATGTGTGTATGTGGCAAAAATTAAAAGAACACATGAGGTAGCTGCTGAAGGATCACTAAACAGCTTAACACAGCCATTTAGACACCTGCCCCTTAGTAACTTATAACAAGTTTATATTTGAAAAAACAGGATTAGGTGGCATTTTGTAAATTGTACAGAAACATGAAAGGGGAGAGGAAAAGGTGGACATGGCAATAAAAAAATGAGGGTTAGGAAAACTACGAACAGAGCCAGTTTCCTTGCATGTGTTGAGATAAAGAGGACAGTCACTTCAACTGAGTAGGTACAACACGTCAGGACAAATTACAGACTGTCACAGTGAGGAACACGGGGATGAGTGATGCACCTCCGCCAGCTTTATCAGTGTGTTTCCTTATCAACTGCTCAGTGACTCTTACTGATTTCATTGCTCCATAAGAAAAAACACAGGACAGACAAGTTAGTTGCTAACTCATGTCCTGGAAAAATAAAAACTCACAGTTCAAAGTTTCAACGGAATATCATCAACATTCTTCTTTGTATTTAAGATTTTAGAAAAGATCAAGAAAGAATATACAAATCACAGTCACTCTGCTTGTGGTGCTGGAAGAGCAGACAGACGTGGACACGTGTGGGCAGCTCCGGTCCCTGGAAGGGCACAGCTGGCAGAGGTGCGGCTCTCCTCACGGGGGGTGGGGGGGGGACGGGACGACGGACACTCCTGGAAACGCAAACCTTCCTCATGTCTTACATCCAGCAAGTCTATCAACAGGCCTGCTGGCCACCTAAACTAACACAGCACTCAGGAAGACAATTTAATGTCACAGAACTGAAAAACTGAAAGATTCTGTCCCAGCAAGCCACTTAGAGACACCGTCGCACCTGAACACAAGAGATGGGAGTGAGAGGGCGCGGAGCCGCACTAACCATAAAACCACGAAAAGTGGGCCGGGGAGATAGCTCAGCAGAATGAGCACTTGCCTGGCAAGCGCAAGGTCATGAGTTCAGTCCCCGGTACTGTCAACAAAAAAGGCCTGCCGCTGTAGGGTAAGCTTCACCACAGGGAAATAAAAACGAATGAACCTCAGCTACATTTTAGAAAAGTACTATTAAGCTAAAAAAGTGGAAACCCAGAGAATATCATTTTTACAGTGGCTACCCAGAGAATATCATTTTTACAAGGAACACACTGTTGTTTAGAGACAACAAAATTATTTCCTTCTGAAAGCACAACTAAGATGCAGAATCGAGGGTGTTGATGGCTGGGATGAAGTTACTCATTTACACCCTCAGGTTTGATTCCAAAATTCTATTCCTTCAAGTTACACAGGACAGTGCACAACCGTAATCCCAGCACTCTGGGAGGCTGAGGCAAGAGGACTAAAAGTTAGACCCCACCTCAGCAAAAATGAAAGATCCAGAAATGTAGCTCAATGCCAAGGTCCTGGGTTCAAGCTCTAATAATGAAGAAAAAAAAAAAAAAAGCCTCCATAATTGAAATACCACATTTAATCACTTTGAAATGATACGAAAAAAGCTTGACTGATTCCTTAAAAAAAAAAAAAAAAAAAACAAGGGCCAGCCAAATAGCTCAGCAGATTAAATCAACTGCTTTGGCAGGGACCAGGGTTCAATCCTAGGCATGTTGTGTTTGCCCTACCCTCAGGGTGCACTAAGACAGGACTGAGACTGGGTGTGGTGGTACATGCCTATAATCCCAGCACTTGGGAGGCTGAAACAGGAGGATCACTAGGCGTCTAATCTGTGTAGTGAGACCCTATACTAAATACATTTTAAAAAAAGAGAAAAAGTTAATTCCCCAGGGAACCATAATACTTTAGAAAACACAAACCACACTGGAAAAAAAACCCCAACACACTCATTTATAACCATTATACAGGCATCTTCTGTTTGATTATTCAAAGGCTCCTGGAGATACAGATTTACTAATGGTTTCACTAAAATTATAGAGAATGAAAGGAAAATAGATGGGAGGCAATACAAAGAGGAAAGACACAGACATCAATGAAATTATCTACTTTTGAGAATAAGAACAGAATTAGCTTACAATTCTAAAAAGTATCTCACATGAAATAGTTTTAACATAGCCAGGTTCCTAACCACACTATGCATAGACATTGAAGATGAAATTACCTTTTTATAAGATAGAACAAAAACAAAAACAAACTGGCATCCATAGAGGAATAGAAATACTTTTCTCTTAGAACAGGTAATTTTTTTAAAATGTATTTTAGTATAGTGACTATAGGGTCTCACCACACAGATCAGACTCATAGCGATCCACCTGTTTTCAGCATCCCAAGCGCTGGGATTACAGGTGCTCATCACCACACCCAGTCTCAATCACCATCTCACCGCAACCCCGGGGACAGGGCCAGCATGGCAGATTGCGGATCAAACCCTGGCCATTAGGCACTTTCGTCTGCTAAGCTATCTGGTCGGTCTAGAACAGGTAATTTTTTATTAAAAGTCAATGGGATTTTTCTTCTCTTAAACATCAACGCAATACTCTCTTTGCAGTTCTAAAGCATTATTATAATTTAATAACTGATCCACTCAAACTGTTTTAGATCAGTCTATTAAAGCTCTCCTTTCAATAAATTTGTATTAAAACACTTTACCCATTTACTAAATGACCATTTATGTGCAAATATTCTTCAATAACATCATTATTTATAAAAGTGGTGCAATTTGTTATAATCAAATGTGATGTAAGTCCATGTTCCTTTTTCCATGGCTCTAAATACTAAAAGTTTTAAACAGCAGATGTTTTGTTTGACAAAAACCATGGCTCCCTGAGTGGTGATTATAGTCTTCAGTCAGCTCATTTTATGTGAACATACTTAACTGCAAAAATATTAAAGTACTGTATCAGTGGGGCATAATGGCAGGTATCACAGACTCCTGTTTTACTAAATTTACATTTAGAAGCCACGTACCTAGCTCCACGAGTCCTGAAGAAGGCTGACCAAGTCTATTAACAGGTGACTTAACAATAAGCAATGTCTTATCACTCCTGCTAGTCTCAACTGGACACACATCTGGATTTTAAAACAGCTTTGATGCATTTGTCACAGCAGCATATAAACACGATCAGAACTGCTGAGTACATCAAGACTTCGCAGTACGTGAGGATGTTCTCCTCCAAGGTAGCTTTACGTACAGCCCATCAGCGTGAACACACAACCCCGACGCCATGAGATCTCGGGGTGGAGAGGGAGCAGAGGCTGTGAAACACAGAAACACTGCAGAATACACTGAGTTCTTTAAAGACCAAGACTGAAAAGAGCAGCAGGTGCACCTGCCCCCGGCTGCAGGGGCTCTTGGGAAGGCCTGGGTTTTGAGTTTTCACCCAGTGCACATTTGCAGTTTTTTGCTACATCAACTCCGTAAAACTGCTAGGAACAGAATGAGGTCCTCTGAAGAAAGCTCTTGGCAGAAAGATCAAAACTTAGGAGAAACAAGGGTCTGCAGGGCAGGAGTTGGCTTGTACAAAACCAGAGCCTACTGCTGCCGTCAGTGGTAGAAATGCCAAGAGCCACTTGTGTCATTTTCATAGACAGGCAAAGCAAATACACCTATGCCTATGCCACCTTCAGGACTTCAGCCTCAACCTGTAGGCACACACTCCTCCACGGTGTGCTCCTGGTGGCAACCTAGAGGTGGCCACCATGCAACTTCAGCCACACACAGAAGGACAACATGCTCAGGGATGGCAGACACTACTATAAAGGTTCCCAAAGCCCAGGTCATCTGTATGAAGCAGGGCAATCTGACGCCCTGAACCACTTGTTCCAGAAACATCAAAAGCCAATGTTTCTTCAGCTGTTTTTGGGACTCTGGTATGGAGGCTTAGTCTTACCGACAATACTAGTAAGAGAGCTACCCCACGTACTAGCCATCCCAGTCCACTCATGCAATTTCAATAATCCTAAAAGGTGGTCTTCACTGAATAAAACTGCTGCTTCTTATATCACATGCGCTCTCTGGCCATACTCTTCACTGGAGGAGGAATTCAAGCCAGGTGTGGTAACGTACACCTGAACCCAAGCACTTGGAAGGCTGAGGCAGGAGCACTGCTGCAAACTCAAAGCCAGACTGAACTACACAGCAAGACCCTGACTCCAAAAATAAGTAGGAAGTCATTTAGCAATTTTTGGAGCGCCTGCTACCACATAAAATGTATTATGCCATACGCCGATGAGGAAAAAGGCTGGTAAAACCCTCTTTGGGATAAGGCCCTCTGTACTGCACTTTTTACTCAGAATTTCAACTCCACTTCTTCTCTGCCCTGTCGCCAGCACTTCAGTGCCTGTGCCATAGTAGGTCCTCAAAAAATATTTGGTAAGTGAATTAAGAATCCAGTGATTTTGTCTTCTAGGAAGAAATGGAGAAAACAATACAGCATGACGCCACTCACATCACAGGCTCACATACGCATATAGTAACTGAATTTCGAAAGGGAGGGATGTGTGAACATGGCACAGCACAAGGACGGTGGTAGAAGCACAGGGGAAACTAGAAATCAGCACAGCCTTTTTAGAGGAGCTGAAATTTTCATTGGTCCATTCTGAAGGAAATTAGGAGCAGCAGGACAGAAAAGCAATCAAAAAAGATGGAGCCCCATCAGTGTGGTATGAAGGGTATGAACTGCAGCTGAAGCTAACAGTGGGGCACAACACACAGAACTTCAATCTGAATGTTCTGACCCCCACTAAGCAAGAATAACACTGCCTTCAGCATTTGTGTCACTCCATGTGGGTAACGGGAACTTGGAGACTCCTTCCTTGACTTTCCAATTTTTTTTTTTTTTTGCAGGACCAGGGTTCAAACTCACAACCTGGCATTTGCCAGACAGGCACTTGTGCCACAGAGCTATCTCCCTGCCACCCCTCCATTTTAATTTTAATTCTTGAATCTATAATCAGAATTTATTTGGCTGGTTCTAGCAAGTCCTCTATCATATAATCAAAGACTGCCAGATGGGGAGGAATCTTTTTTTTTATTATTATTATGGCCGGCTCAGCCTGCCCTGGGGGCAAGGCTGGCACAGCATGTGGTGGTGGGGCGGGGGGGAGGACTGGATATATCAAATCGCAGTCCCTGCAGCTGCCTAAGCTTTCCTAAGCAGGCGCTTCAGACCACCGGCCCCAAGGTGGGGAGGAATCTTAACGGTCTCCAGATACTAGTTTTGAGAAGCCATCTATCTCAATCAGCTATCACCCGTTTCCTCTGCGGTTCAGTGGCACTTCTGTCCTGCTCCCTACGGCAATTTACATTTTGCCTCTTGCCTCAAAGTGCACTTGCTGGACACACTGCTGCGCGCCCCTCAGACCCTGCTTCTTCCAGACCACCTCTACTCTTCTTCACCTCACACTCTGCCGTGTCAATAATCAGGGCTCCTCACAAGGCATCTTCTGAGCCAACCTTCTCAGCTCTGGCAGGCAGGCCCTTGCGAGTCCCAGACATTCCTGGATCCTGGATGCGGCCTTATCAGCACCTTTGGTAAAGACGAGTGCAGTCTCTTTCCTAAGACCCACAGTCATCCCACGGGCAGGTCTACTACTTTCTTTCTTTCTTCGGGCCTAATACCGCAAACATTTGTTGTTGTTGTTGTTTTGGGGGGTGGTGTTTGTTTGGTTTGTTGTTGTTGTTGTTTTGGTCTTTTTGTACCAGAAATCAAACTCAAGACCTTGCACTTGCCAGGAAGGTACTGACACCACTGAATTATCTCCTTGGCCCATTTCTTGGTCTTTTTGAGAAAGGGTCTTGCTATGTATTTCTTTTCTTTTTTTTTTTTTTTTTAAATTTTATTTTATTGTTCTTAAACCTTATTTATTTGTTTGTGTTATGGCCGGCTCAGCCTGCCCTGGGGGTGGGGCTGGAGCAGCATGTGGCGCTGGGGATCGAACCAAGGTCCCTGCGGGTGCCTAAACTTTCTAAGACAGGTGCTTTGGACCACTAAGCCATCTCACCAGCCCTTGCTATGTATTTCAGGCTGGCCTTGAGCTCACTTTGTAGTTCGGGCTGGCCTGGAACTCAGAGCAATCCTCCTGCTTCAGCCTCCTGAGTGCTGGGATTATAGGCATGCACCACCACACCAGGCTCAAACATTTTTAAAACAAAAGCGCATCAAGTTCCAAATAAACTATGAAGGTGCCGGGGAGGTAGCTCAGGGGCACAAGTGCCTACCTGGGAAGTGCACAAGTACAAGATCCTGAGTTCGATCCCCAGTTCCAGGGCGGAAAAAAAAACCACACAAATAAACTATCATTTGTCAGCTTCCGAATGTACCTCTGAACCGGCTAGTGGCTTCCCTGCAGATGTTTTAAGACTAGAATCATCAACGGCCTTTCCTGTCCCATCTTTTGTTCCTCTGAAGGATACTGTGCTTCCTGGAGACTTCCTGTTTGAATAACCACACACTTGGGTGTTCAAACTCCTCTGTGTCCATTACTCACCATAAAAGGGACCTGAGGAAGTCACCAGGCAGTGGAACACAAAATGATCCAAGAACAAAAACAGCTGTGCATGGGCAGGAAGACACAAAGACAGCAGGAATCTAGGCAAGACTGCGCGTTTCAAAAACAAGGTCTATTTAGTGAGGCACGGTTAAAAGGCTGCTGATTCAGAGCATCAGGGGACTGTTTCATAACTGAAAATCATTGGAAATGTAAGTCTGTTTAGTTGCTTCCCAAGTCTCCACCCAGCACCCCATCTACCAACAGATCTGTCTCTCCTTTCTGTCACAAAAAATCAATAGCAAATCAAATTTCTCCTCAAAAATTTTGGTATCTACTTTATCTCCAAAAGTAGAAAAGAAGCAAGCACAGATACAGACAGACACCAGAAAAGCAGCCCAGAATCCAAGTCAACATTCTTCAGACATGTGGAAGGCTTATTCATCTCCAGAATTAGCCCAGCTGGGGTGGCCTGGGCTCACCAATGACGTCTGAGCCAGGACATAGCAGCTCTAAAGTGGATCTAAGGTTAAAACTAAAACCTTTCTAGAATGGCCACAGAACCAAGGATCCCCAAGTCTTCCAGGAGCCAATGCTAACTTACTGCGTGGCCTGTGGCAAAAACGCTGAAAACAGCAATAAACAGATGGCTTGAGCTGCTACAGCCATCCTGATAAAGTAAACAAACTCTATTACAGCTGCATGACAGATGTTCCCACAAACTTTCATAATCTGTAGAATTCTAAGAATTTATCATCTCTAGGAGACCTTGTATCCCATGAATTTATCTAAAACACTTACTACAAATTCAAAACTATGTACAGAGCTGCCCTAAAAGTTAATCCAAGACACAGAAGCCTGGAATACAACCCTGTTCCCTTGAAGAGGGAATCATGTGACCAAAGTAAGCAGAAAATACAATTGCTCCTTTGATTTCTAAGTCCCCACAACCCCCAATAAGCATCGAGGTCAGCCCCTTACTTCTCATCTACAAAAGGAACAACTTCAACACAAGTTTCCAGGACATTCATCCGTACCAGATTGTGATCTGGCACAAAAATAATGACCTAGAAGCAGCAATACCAAATGGCTAAAGCCAGCCCCATCGCAACAGCGTACCTGGCAAAGCCGGGTGAGATGGTACGCCTATAATTCCAGCACTCAGGAAGCTGAGGCAGAAGGACGAGGCCATGAGTTCAAGGCCAGCCTGGACTACATAAGTGAGCTCAAGGCCAGCCTGCACTACACAGCAAAACCCAGTCTCAAAAACTACACCTGATAATAGGAACCCCTGAGGAACAGTGGTTCATGTGCACAAGGAGACAAGCTGCAGGCCCAAAGCAGCTCCACCCTCCCTAACTTCTCCCATAAAAACGTAAACCAAGATCTAGCCCCAAAACATATTTTACAGCTTAAATTATCCTAGGTTTTTTTTTGTTTTTGTTTTTTGTTTAAATTTTATTTACTTATTTATTTGTTTGGTTGTCTGCTTGGTTTTTTTTTTTTTGTTTCTTTCTTTCTTTATTTTGTGGCTGGCTCAGCCTGCCCTGGTGGTGGGGCTGGCACAGCATGTGGTGCCGGGGATCGAACCACAGTCCCTGCAGTTGCCTGAGCTTTCCTAAGCAGGCACTTTAGACCACTGAACCATCTCGCCGGCCCCTATCCTAGGTTCTTTGAAACTCTCAGTCTCATGATTTTCTTACTCGAGCTGGTCACTATCTCAGCCCATAGAGTGCTGCTGTGACAGAACCACAGCCCCAGCAAACAGGAACTCACTCAGCTGAGAATCCAAGAGTGCAGTGCTGGCATCCCGGGGCCTCCTTGGGGCACTGTAACACGCACAGAGGCTCAAGTGGGCTGCAGCGCACACAAAAACAAACCCACTCGTGAGCGCACGGCCTCGCCACCTAGGCCCCACTTACAAGGTTCCAGTTCTCCAAACTGTCACACTGGGAACTAAGTTTCTAACACAGAACTTTGGGGGACGCCTTCAAACCACAGGAACTGCATCCACTAGAAGCCCACGTTCCAAAAAGCTAAGCATCTAAACGTCATAAAGAACAGAGTCAGGGCCAAGGAGATAGCTCAGTGGTCTAAAGTGCCTACTTAAGGAAGCTTAGGGAGGTGCAGAGGACCAAGCTTGATCCCCTTGATCCCCTCAATCCCCAGCACCATACGCTCTGCCAGCCCTGCCCTCAGGGTGAGTTGAGCCGGCCCTCCAAGAAAAAAAAAAGAACAGAGTCAAAAACTGGTGCAAGAAAGACAGAGACAGATAGGCACAGAGACAGAGTCAGAGATACTAGGGGATAAAGCTAAAGCCTTCACACCAATTTGCACTCTCAGCCTTTTTCTTATTTTCTATTTTGAAATAAGGCCTCACTAAATTGTTCAGTTCACACTAAAGCCGGAAAGCCACTCAGAGTACTGGGGTTTTTGGTGCACATTACTACACTCAGTTTAAATTCCATACCATGACTGAAGTATTTTACATTACCAAGTTACATGACTTATTCCTTAACTGTCTCTGAAGGTAAGATATTCACGAATGGTGATCTGATCATCCCTGTATCTTACTAGGATTTGTGCTGGAAGAGAAGGAGGTATCACTTCCAGTCCCTGTCAGAGAATAAAAAACTCAAAATCCAATTTCATCAGGATGTGCCCACCCCTCTCTCTACAAACGGTAAAGCTCTACTCTTCAAACTGGGGTATTTTCACTGTGTCTGAATGAAGTGATGGAATAGCCCTGAAATGTGACTGTGCTTCTGTACTTTTCCAACGGGGGAGGGTGTGGGAGAAAGAGTTAAACCAACACTCAGCCCTTCAGTCCCACAACAGGCACCATCCCACCCAACCTGACCTAGGAAATGAAACAGCACGACGCTTCAAAAGCACCAGCACCTCCTGTATAGGGATGCGACCCCACACTCATCACAGAAACGCACACAGCGGCCAGGTGTGGTGCACACCTATAACCCCAGCACTAGGGAGACTGAGGCAGGAGGATCCCCGTGCCTGGGCTACATAAGCAAGAGCAAGGCCAGCTTGCACTACACAGTGAGACCCTGTCTGGGCAGGGGAGGCAGGGAGGGAGGAGAGAAGGAGGAAAGACTAACAGTGTCTCCTAAGCAGGTCTGTAAAGGAAGCAGAAAAGGCACAGGGCAGTGATGGTAATGCTACATCTGATCAACCCACTACATCTGTAAAGTTCTAGTAAGAAAAGCTGTTTTTTTTTTCCCTAATTTTTTTTTTTTTTTTTTTTCTCCTTTCTGAGACAGGGTCTCGCTATGCAGTTCAGGCTGGCCTCGAGATCACTTTTATAGCCCAAGCTGGTCTGGAACTTGCACTGATCCTCCTGCCTCAGCCTCCCAAGTGCTGGGATTACAGATGTGTGCTACCACATCCGGCTCTCCTAATCTTTAATTTTAGAAATAGTGGTAAAGTAAAATGAGGGAGCTGCATAAAACAGTTGGTAGACACAATATAGGGGACTGAAAGAGGCCTGCTCTCCCCTCCTCGTCGCTTTTCATATCTTCCAGTGCCATGAACTGTTACCCCTCTGCCATGTGCCACCCTACCTCAGAGCCAGCCTATTAGGGCCTAAAACCTCTATAAACTAAGCTGAATAAACCTTCCCTTTAACTTTGGGGGCTGGGTATTTTGTCTCAGCAATGAGAAAAGAAAACAACACAGAACTGGGTACCAGAGAAGCCGGGCCACTGCTGTGTCTCTACCTGACCCTATGGCTCAGGAGCTTTCGGGAATGGCTTGGGGCAAGTCTGGAATGACACCGAGGTGCGGGATGAAGAAGGAGAGCTGGCACACTGGCGGCTGTGCTGAATCGGAGATTCTGGTCAGAGCTCAGAAGACCAGAAAGCCAGGCTGAGGGGCCTTGATGGGAGGAAGGACTGCACTGGCTGTTCAACTCCAGACGATGTGTATTACAGCCTGGCAGAAAGTTTGTCTGCATTTTGTTCCTGTCCAGAGACACTGCCTGAGACTGAGCTCAAGGGCAGCAGACTAACCTGGTGGAAGGAGTTTCAAGGCAGCTGAACGCTGGGGTAGTGGCACTACTACTATCGCGGACATTTAGCCAGCTTTGTGCTGCCAATCAACAGCAAAGAGCCCAGCAAATGATTTAAAACATTCTGAGTCTGACCAGAAAGGAAGTTCCAATAAAGCTATGGACTGCAGAGACTGCTGAGAAGAAACAAGAGAACAGAAAAGATGGCCTGAGGACACAAGAAGCAGCAGGACTCCACCCTCTGTAGCCTCAAAATTGCTAAAGTGAAAGACTTTGCTTTGAGAAGAGGGCCACAGAGCACCACGTTCCCGAACGGCAGCAGCACAGAAAATTTATTCCTCAGAATTGGACTCAGGGTGCCCAGTAATCCACACATGCAATCCCTGCAGCCAAGAGTGAAGCCCACCGACTGTTATAGCTGGCAGTAGACCTTGGCATCATCCATATGGCACTGGTTATAGGTACATGCAGAATGAAAGAGTAGTTGTGGATGCAGAAAGGCTTTCACCCCGATTTCAGAAGACCTGGGAACCAAGGCAGTGTCCCTGAGAGACAGTGCATGAAGCTGTGAGTGTGAGGCCAGAGCTACAGTAAAGACTGCAGCAGTTTGGAGAAGCCAGAAACCTGGTCCGTCTAAGGAAAACTGCAAGGAGGGAGCAGAGCAGACCCAGGAGAGAAGCATGGGCACTACCAGCACCAGAAGCGCCGCAGGGGTGGAGCCATCCAAGCCCTTTGGAGTTCACATTGTGTCAGACTGCCTCAGATGCTGCACATGGAACTACAGGACTTTCTGTTTGTCCTGCTGGTTTTACATTCACTTTGGTCTTCTTTCTTTGTATCCCCCTTTATACAACTTATAGAAAAAAAAAGTCTACCTTGTACCACTGAACACTAATGTTTAACTTTCTTTTCATTTGTGCAGGCACTCACAGCTAAGAGTTTGCCTTACATCTCATGGCAGACTTGGAACTTGGCCTTTTCAGCAATACGGAAACTGGTGGGACTTTGGGAACTCTTCAGGAGGTGGACGAAGATGGGCTAAATGCCATCTTTGGGTAAAGGAAGGAAAGGGGGCAGGGACTGAGTGTTATGGGTTGTGTCTGGATTTCCCCCTAAAGCTTCATGGGACTTTTTCAAAAGCAGCTGAACCTAGGGTGTGACTGACTCATGGTCTAACTCTGAGATGAAGCGTGTGAGTGCTACACCCGCCCTAGGGCAGGTAGCCTGCCAGTGTAGGAGATGGAAGAGGCTTCCTGGTTCCTTCTCTCTTACTGCTTTACCACAATGAATGGCTGCCCCTCTGCCAGGCCACCCTACCTTAGAGCCAGCTGATAATGACTGAAACTTCTACAAACTGAGCTAAATAAACTTTTCCTCCTTTAAAAAAAAAAAACTTGGCAAACATATTTTCTAAATGGCAATTATGAATTATGAACCCCTTTCCAGAGAATGCCAAAGCATAACAAAAATAATAAGGTATCCGTGACCCCTTAAGTGAACTTTACCTCAGTCATGTTCTTAGAAGACTAATAAGGGAAGGGATAGACAGCCTGGCAAGTTTGCATATACAGAAAGCCCAGCCCCACAGGGAGGAGGGTCACCTCAAGTTTAAGGCCAGACTGGGCTACGTAGTGAGTGCAAGCCCAGGCTGGAATACATAGCAAGACCCTATCTGACAAAATAAAAGACAACAAAGTGAATGGCATCACTTCTGAGTCAGAAAGATGGAAACCATGACAAGAAAAGCTCCAGGAACCACAAAAGTCATCTATAGATCAGTCAATAAAGGGTGTGCTGGACCTGCTCCGCCAGCACACCTCATTAACAAAAAACAAATGCCACCACGTAAGGTTTAGAACTTAAGTGCAGCACGGGAGACACCTGGATATGAACCAGGCTACCTTATCTTTGAGAATGTCAGATAAATAAGCAACTGAACTCAGCAACCAGAAAGCAGGCTTGGATAAGGTAGGAAAGAGATAAGGTGGCATTCCCCTGCACAAAAAAGCATGGTCATCCTGCAGGAAATGGGGCAGGGTACACTGACAAAACCCAGGGCTGCATTCTAAAGTGCAATAAATTCTTTAGAAACTGCTAGAGTTATTAATGACTAAACAGTACTTAATTAGCGTAAGTACTCCAAACCTCAAATTCTTTTGAAAATAACCCTCTGTCCTTTACAAATGTAAATGCCTTTTTAACACAGGGCCTGTCCTTGGTTTGAGAAAGTCATCTCAGTCCCCCAGTTCACTCAGTCCCCTGTCACTCACCAGGTCTGACCTCACATGGTAGAGGGGCAAAAGCATAACCTTGGTACCACAATGGGTCTCACTGCAGGCCACTTACACTCACAGGACTCAAGCATCTCACCCCACGATTCCAGAGGGGTCAGCAACAGTTCTCAAGACTGAGGAACTCAAAAGCTGCAGGAAGTGGCAACCAGAAAAAAAAGGTACAGCAATTTGCACTCACCACCCAGTTTTTAAGCTCCCATTCTTTCAGAATCCTCTGGGCCCATTCCCATTTCGTCATGAAAAGCAGTAACTCTTTCACCATTATCTGGTTGCTTTTACATCTTTTTCAAACTACTGCGCCCTTCCTGGACGGTCCTCTCCCCGCAGCCATTACTTTTCTCCACTACTCCGGCAGCTCTTCCTGACTGATGTCAGCCTACCCTCTGCATTGTGCTCAGCTGCTCTCGCCTTGGCACTTTAAAGGGCTCCAACTGAATGACTTTTCCAGTATGTGAGGTTTGGGTCTCATCTCCTCAAACACATTGCAAATTACCTCAGGCTACAGAGAAAGTCATAACCAGCTACGCAACTCACACATCCTATGCAGTATTACAATGTTCACAAGTAAATTTTCTCCCCAACTGCCTCGTAATGATGACTTTTTGCCTGTGAACTAGATCTCAATGCAGCAAACTCTTCTCACTTCCAGCTAGTGGGTCTTCTCACATACTTGCAAATACTTCTCAAAGCTCCACAAGCTTTTCCAAGAAACCCACACAACTCAAGCTTTTTTTTTTTATTTTTAAATTTTATGTATTTGGTGCAGGGTCTCACTAGGCAGGTCAGACTCACAGTCATTCTCCTGTTTTCAGCCTCTCCAGTGCTGGGATTACAGGAGTGTGCCACCATGCCCAGACTCTGGTGCCTGCTCAGTGTGCCTGAGGGCGGGGCCAGCGCAGCATGTGGTGCTGGGGATCGAATCATAGTTCCTGGGTTTGCCTAAGCAGACGTTTAGACAATTCAAACTATAGACTTACTATTCTGAAAAGCTCACTAACAAGAAACCACGTCTTAATACATGCTCATTATGTATGATGGCGTGTCCACAGTATATAAGTTATCCGTGAAGCATTCTGTTTTTAGCTGGGTGTGGCAGCACATACCCATAATCCCTGTAGGCTGGAGTTAGGGGGATCATAAATTCAAGCCCAGTTTAGGCAATTTAGCAAGATCTTATCTTTTTTTTTTCTAAGAGAATACAAAAAATAGAAACGATATAGAATTTCGCTAAACAAAACAACAGGAATTCAACAATGGTTGTTATATTGCAAATTGTTACCTTCAAATTAGTTGCTCAGACTACCAGATATACACATGCAAAATTTGTGGAAAAACATATAAAGAATTAAAAAGGAGGGAGAAAATTAAGCATTAACTGCTCCTCTCAGTAGACCAGCAGAACAATTATCCAAGCTATCCTCTGTATATACATATGTACTTCTTTTTTCCCATCCTTCTTTCTTCCTTTGCAAGACCCTAGGTCAACATTTAAGAAAAAAATTTCAAAGACCTGATTATGTGTCTCAGTATGAAGCCCATGGGCTCATTTTCTAGTACTGAGAAAAGAGTCTTTTCACTATATTAACCAAATAGTAAGTTAAAAAAAACAACAAACAAAAATATGCTGGGAAGATAGCTCAGCGGCATAAGCGCCTGCCAGGCAAGTGCAAGGTCCTGAGCTCAATTCCCAGTACCAACAAACAAATAAATACACTAGCCACACAAGATATTGTTTTTAAAAGTTCTCTCATTCTGTAGCAACACCA
Organism: Capromys pilorides; assembly: GCA_004027915.1. NCBI lineage: Eukaryota > Metazoa > Chordata > Mammalia > Rodentia > Capromyidae > Capromys > Capromys pilorides. The sequence goes on from PVKN010001364.1 coordinate 38,442, forward strand.
CAAACTTACCATTCTACTGTGGCAAACTCTGAAGGATCGATTCAGCAAAGCACTACAGCTTACAGAGGCAAGAGAAGCCAGCAGGGCGTCCCTCCAACAGCTCCTGTACCCTTCCTCAGGCTTAGCAAGCAGACTGACAGCTTGGTTAAAATCAGCATGCTCACTTGATTGTTCGCTCAATAAATATCTAGTAATGCCTACAACGTCAGCAAATTCCAGTAAAGAGGAGAAAAACAAGAGAAATGTCTCTTAGCTGATCCTACTTTAATCTCCATACCAGTAAGAAATTAACTAAATTACCTATATATTATTTTGTACTAGAAATAGTACAAAAGTATTTTCATTCTTTTCTAATTTAAGGAATAGGCTGGGGTGATAGCTCAGCTGTCTAAGCGCTTGCCTGGCAAGTGCAGAGACTCGGGTTTGATTCCCAGTACCACATGCCGTACCGGCCCTGCAAGAGCCAGCCACCCAAACCGGGCGTGGTGGTGTATACCTGTAATCCCAGCACTGGGGAGACTGAGATAGGAAGATCACTATGTGTCTGAGCTATGTGGTGAGACTCTGTGCCAAATAAATAAATAAAAGATTAAGGAATAATTTGAGCCAGGTGGGTGGCACATGCCTGTAACCCCAGCACTTGGGAGGCTGAGGCAGGAGGATCAGTGCAAGTTCGAGACCAGCCTGGGCTACAAAAGTGAGCTCAAGGCCAGCCTGAACTACATAGCAAGACCTTGTCTAGAAAGACCAAAAAAAAAAAAGTACATGTAATAAGATATTTACGAATATGTGTAGCTAAACAGTCACCACGACATCATTCTGGGTGGCAGGAACCTTCAGGTATACTGTGTTTTATCATCTGGAAACAAAATTAATAGGTCTCTAACTCCATACAAGACCATACATCAAACTCAAGGGGAAAAAAATGGAGGCTGAATTTGAGTTCAGATGTCTACCAACTTTCAAAACAAAATGGATAAAATAAAAACCCAAAGAAGCAAACAGTGATAAAGTCACCTTCAATACAGCTTTTTTTTTTTTTTTTTTTTTTGCTGAACTGGGGATCAAACTCAGGACCTTACACTTGCCAGGCAGGCACTTGTGCCCCTGAGCTATCTCCCTGGCCCCTAATAATAGTTATCCTGTCTCTATAATTTTTTGGTGGCACCAGGGATCAAACTCAGGACCTTGCAATTGCCAGGCAAGCACTTGTTCTCGTGAGCTATCTCCTCAGTCGACCTTCAATACAGCTTTAAAGAGCCACACAACACTAACCAGAGAACTGAAAACAGGGACAAAACTCTATCATTTTAAAAGAATTAAGGTAAATCCCTAAAGCATCTCTCAGCCTTGCCACAGGGTTTCCTCCCAAGAGAGAGGAGTGTGCCACTATCTAAGAAAGAGATGAGTAGCTTTTCTCATTTCATGAATATGTGGCTACCAGGGACACCAGACTGACTGGGTCCAGCTATTTTAGGCTGGTCCCTTGGAAGAGAGCGCACAAAGAAATACAGCAGATATATTTAATCAGTGTCCCCAACTCTAGTGCAGCGCTCGGGGATATTTCTATAAATGAACTTTCTATCAGCCTCCATGAGCATGCTGTCAATTTTTAGCCCAAACAAGAAGCATCCAATTTTATCAACTTACAAGAAAGCAGGCACTTGTAAATTCCACCGCTGTCCCCCTGACAAGTCTCAGCACAAGTGGCCAACGCAGGTTAATACAGCCCCAGTGCAGAGTCACCTTAAAATTTACCCCACCGACACTGACTATTTAAGTGACACATTAATCCTTTGTTTTTAAAAGTTCTTCTCAGGAATTTCAAGCAATAAAAATAAACAAACAGCTCTTCTCTAAACTTTGACACTTTTCCCTGCAACTCAAACAGAGCAAAGGTAGAGCTGTCAATTAAGTACTGCTGCACACCCGGGAGCGAGTACAGAAGCGGCCTTTTAACTCTAGCCAGACACAAGTGCAGCTCCTCTTCCCCCACGTGGGCTACGCTGTGCCCCCCATTAGCCAGAAGCGAGGGCCACACCAGTACATATATCAGGAACAGGCTAACAAAAGACCAACGCTGTACATACTAAGCACGTAAGAATCTTGATCGGAACCTTTCAAATGGTAAACAATCCTCTTTCAGAGCCTTAACGATGGGTGAGTGAATGTATATTTTTAAAATGACTCTTTGTAAAAAAAAAAAAAAAAAGAAATTATCACCACAGTATCAGAAATACATGTAAGAATTTATGAATAGTTTTCTCATAAAATTTCCATAGGCTGACTTAAAGTCACATAAAAGTCTCACTTGTGCCCCAAAAAGGACAGTCATCAATCTTCTAATTCTGTACCACTTCCACATCTAACTTAGTACACTAAGGTTTGGAAATAAAACTACCATGCACCATATTTATTTAATATTAGCTACTATCACGATGCATATCTCATGAAAATGGAGACAGAGCCGGAATGAAACACAAACAAGTTCAAAGGTATTTCTTAAAAGAATTTAAATATGCAGTGTTCTGGGACATTTAGAATTCAGGCAGTCCTTTACTCCCTCCCCCTACATATACTTAGCAAACACTATGCCAGGTATGCAGCTGGGCACTAGAGATAGTTTCTCCAACCGAAAGGTAAGTGAGGCCCTTCTGTGCTTGCTTGTCTCTCACAGGACTAACTAAAGCACACTGGTCTACAGTGGAGAACGCCAAACTTGTGCATCAGGGCCAGACGGTAAATATTTTAGCTTTTGTGGGCTGGGACATATGGAGTCTGTCAAAATTACTTAACTCTGCTTTGTAGTACAAAACAACCCTACAGAGTTACTAAATGGGCTTAACTGTGTTCCCATAAAACTTCATGAATACTAAGATTTGGCTTTCATGTAATTTGCACATGTCACAAAACATTATTCTTCTTTTGATTTCTTTTTCAACCAACTAAAAAAAGTACAAACCATTCCTGGCCCATAACTCATACAAAAGCTGATGGGAGGGCTAGGCAGGATTTTCCCACCAGGCCTAGCTCCAGGTCTAGAGATACCGAGGTCCTCACCTAGACCTTGCGTAAGCATGAGGTCAAGGCAGTGTCCTATGGGCCGCCATCCATCCAGGAACCTGCATGGTGCTGTGACAGAGAAAGCAAATGACAAGTGTTCTGCTGAACTGAAAATATGACTAAGCTGCTAAATCTATCTACAGCGACTTCATGCACTTATAGGCCTAGCTGCTTGAGAGGCCAAAGCAGGAAAATTGCTTGAGTTTAGGAGTTAGGAGATCAGTGTGGGCACATGGCAAAACCCCATCTCAAAAAAAAAAAAAAAAAAGTCCTTAGTCTAGAGAAGTATAAATAAAACAAGAAACATACCATGTGGTAAGGCTAAGGCAGATACCTGCAGAGTGGTGTGACTGGGACGCCCAATTTGGGCCAAAGAGTGGGGCACAAAAGGATGAAAGACTCAAGGTGGGGCTAGGGAGATAGCTCTGTGGCACAATTGCCTGCCTGGCAAGTGCAAGGTCATGAGTTTGATCCCTGGTCCCACCAAAAAAAAAAAAAAGACTCCTTAAGGTTTGACTGGGGAAAAGTGATTCAAATACAGCCCTTTTAGGAGCATGAAATGATAGCTGGTTTCAGCCTACAATCTAAAAAATATCCTGCAGTACCTTGTCTATCATGCCAAAATCTGGACTTTATCCCAAACATTTGAGGAGTCAACATAGAGCTTTTAGCTAGAAAATTATACGATCAAAAGAACATTACAGGGCCGGCGAGATGGTTCAGTGGTCTAAAGCGCCTGCTTAGGAAAGCTCAGGCAACTGCAGGGACTGCGGTTCGATCCCCGGCACCACATGCTGCGCCAGCCCCCACCACCAGGGCGGGCTGAGCCAGTCACAAAATAAATAAAATAAAGAAACAAACAAACACAACAAGCAAACAAATAAATAAAATTAAAAAAAAAAAAAAAAAAAAAAGAACATTACAGGGGCTGGCGAGATAGGTCAGCAGTCCAAAGCGCCTGCTTAGGCAAGCTTAGGTAACCACAGGGACCAAGGTTTGATTCCCAGCACCACATGCTGTGCCAGCCTCACCCCCAGGGCAGGCTGAGCCAGCTATAGCATAAGTAAATAAAGTTAAAAAATAATAATAAAAATATTGTCAACTATTTTTAAAAAAAGAACATTACAGCCAGGCATGGTGGCGCACACCTGTAATCTCAGCACTTGGGAGGCTGAGGCAGGAGGATCAATGTGAGTTTGAGACCAGCATGGGCTACAAAAGTGAGCTCAAGGCCAGCCTGAACTGCATAATGAGACCCTGTCTAAAAAAGAGGGAAGAAAAAAAAAAAGCATTACAGATTCATCGGTCTGAAACACGGCTGCTCAAACAGCTGGTCCCCAACGTTTGGTGGTTTGACTTAAGTATTTTCGGTTTTATAAAGAGGCAAAAGTGACATGCATCAGTAAAAGCTACACTGAGTTTGGAACCTGGGCTATCAATATTCAGTATTAAGACTGTTTTGCAGTAATTCTGGTTAGCTGCCAAGAATTACAGCTTGTCTGCTACTCAACATGAGTTAACAATCAATCCTCTCCACTGTACTATACTGCTAAGCTAAGATGTTAGCATGTTGGGTATATTAAATGCCTTTTCCACTTACTATATTTGCAACTTATGATGGGCTGACTGGGACATAACCTCATCAGACATTGAGAAGCAGAGCAAAACTGGAAGCAGAAAGACCACCTGTTTGTGCTAGGATAAGGGAAATCAATAAGCACAGGCAAGGAGGAGGATAAAAGGTGAGAAGGGCTTCTGAGCCTCCGCAGCTTGGCAGTGACGGCAAACCACTCAGAGACAAGAGCCCAAACTGCCGCGCAAAACTCACTTGCCTATCACAAAGGGCCAACGGCGTGATTAACTTGAATACAGAGGCTTTACTTCAGAAAACACAACTCATCCATGAACATCTTTTTTGTCTTTAAAAATAAACAAAAAATAGGGTTGGGGAGATAGCTCAGTAGAATAAGCACTTGTCTGGCAAGCACAAGGTCCTGAGTTCAATCCCCAGTCCCACTAAATAAATAAATAAATAAATAAATAAATAAATAAATAACTAACAGGTATGCCACAGGTTTACCACCCCTGGTGTAGGATAAAAGTAGAGTTCAGTGCAGTCTATAAAGACAGTAGGAAAGTTAGAGTTGGCCATAACTGATCTACCTCACAGCAGTAGATCCCATCTGCTCATCAAAGTCAAGTTTACAGATGACAACCTATAGAGCATGACTGCGTTTTTTAGAACACTTGGAAAAACTGGTTGACAGGCATAGTGTTGTTCAGTGAGATGGAGAAACCACAGCTTTGAGTTGGGTGAGACAATAAGGACTTCATTTAGTTTGGTATGTGGCCTGTGAACATACCAAAATAACTATATCCAACAAGTCTTTAGGGAAAGAACCAGAAATGCAAAGTTGGAACCTATAAACCTACAAAGAACATAGGTTAAGATGTATTCAGTCAAGAATAGTGAGTGGCGTAAAAGGAGAGAAAACCAGGAATGAAAGTAGACGGGAACAGAACAGACTGAAACATCAAGGAAGACAACCAAAGGAAAGAAAACCAAGAGGAAAGTGCTTGACAATGTATAGTGTGCCTAAGGAGAGTCACCTAGACAGACAAAAAGTCTCTCAGGATTTCACAGAGAGCAAATTGGTCAAGCAACAGACGTGACTCATCCAGATGGCTGACACTGACAGACGATCTCAATCAAAGGATACGCAAGCTTTTATTTTGGGCTGGCGAGATAGCTCAGCAGTCTAAAGCACCTGCTTAGGCAACCGTAGGGACCGCAGTTTGATCCCTGGCACCACATGCTGGGCCAGCCCCACCCCCAGGGCAGGCTAAGCTGGCCATAACATAAATAAATAAAGTTTAAAAAATAAAGTTCCCCTGGAATAACTCAACATTCTGAGAGCTTTACTAGAGAAGCTACGAGCTTTAGGACTAGTGCCCTTAAGAAATAATAATAATAATAACTAGTGTCCTTGACCAAGAATTCTAAAGCCAAACTCCTCCAGGACTTTTCTGGCCAACTACTACCACAAGATCCTCTACTCTGCCTTCACTGAGTTATAAAAAAAATCTAATCAGTGATCAACTGGAGAAGGCTTTACAAAAAGTTCCCTTGGTTTTTATAGCAGTACTACAACTGTTAGAATTCCATCTAGAAGAGTATACGCTCCTTAAGATAGGACACATGATCCTCTAAACCTTTCCATCAAGCCCGGGGCACGTACTTCTTAGACATCTTGGAATATTTCACGGTAACATAAGAATATATGCATGGGAAAAGGGGTGCACAGCACAAGGCATACCCCGCTTCTTAAAAGCATTTAGAGCTGAAATAATCAAATTTTATTCCTTCCACAAATGTGACCAGTGACAAAATTGATGGGGTGAGAGGGATGCCTTATAGCTCCAACTTCTCCTCTGGTATGGAAAGGGTTTTCTGGTATTTTGGTTTTTTTTTTTTTCCTGCATGTCTTAGAAAAGTGGAAAAGGAATTTGCAGAAAAAAGCAATGAACTAGAAAAGAGGAAAACAGCCAACAGCAACTTTTATAAAACTGTTCAACAAATACTGGCCATTAAAGAACAGCTCCTTAACATCTCAAGTTGAAACTTGCAAAATGAAAATCAGGCCTTTGTGAGACAAACTAAAATAGTGTCCCCTCGGGGTGCAAAAATACCACAGTGAAGTCACCAGAGTGAGCTATTGCTGACAAAGTAAGAGCCTACCTTGCAAAGATTTTCCTGGGGGTGGGGGTAATGCTGTTTGTTCCATACATACTTATTAGAAGGCCAAACGGAATACAGTGTAATGCCTTATACACCAATTATTCTTACTATGCATACAAAAACAATGGTCACATTTGCAGCATAGAGCTTCACTTAATCCACTGTAGATTCTCAACACTTTATGAGGATCTGGAAACTAACGTGTTTTCCTTGTTAATTTTGGGAGTTCTGTAAATGGTGACTGAGTCAGCTATATAAGCACTGTTTTCTTAACCTAGCTGCTTTAAGAAGAGGGAGAGCTACCTTCCTCCAAGACTCAAGGCCTTGTCTGCCAAGTTTCCATTCACAACGGTTACCAAATTAACTAAACAGACTATTTAATAAAAGGCCAAGCTTCAGCTATAATGTTGCTACCAACTCAACTATCCGTGGACAGTGATAAAACTTACTTAACTTATTAGTATAAAACATAAAAGCAAAACTTTTTAAAAAGTTAACTGGGGCCAGTGAGATAGCTCAGTCTTAGGTAAGCACAGGGAGCGGCGTTTGATCCCTGGCACCATATGCCAAGCTGGGCTACAGCCCCAGCCGGCCACCAAAACCGGGCATGGTAGCACACGAGCTTCATGCATAGTGAATCCTGCACCAAATACATTAAAAAAAAAAAAAAAAAAAAAATTAAATAAAAATAAAAAGTTAATTAAGACATACATAGGTTAATACAGAAGATCGAAAAGTTAAAAGCAAAATAAGAAAGACTTTTCAAACAACACTATCTGGTGCGATTTCTCTTCACAAGAGAGAAAATTCAGTTCCAGTTCCCACAACTTCAGTTCTTTATAACTGTACCCTGTACCCAGGATTATGGTATATGGCTCTTAAATAAAACAATAGCTTTCAGGATTAATGCTGAATTTCTTGGATTTTGTACAGGAAGGGATGATACTGGCATCATCATCTAATCTGCACCTGCCAAATGTTAGAGGATGATGCCTCAGCCGCCCCCTACACACATCCAAGGCACCAGTTACAAGGATCAGGTAACTTGGTAGGTATGTGAAAATTTCAGGTTTGCATAAGAAATTTGTGAATCTGTGGTCTTTAGAGCATTGAACTTCGCAAAAGAGACTCATTTGCCATTGTATTTACTGTTTAAATATGTCATGACATGTATGATTTTTGTAATAAAACAGTGATTTCTGATCAGTGCCCAAACATAGGTTTCTTACAACTACTTAAGTATGATCTGGCTTGGCCTATACTGAGATTTCCTGTTCAAAGTTCCACATCAAAAGGGAGCCTACAAAGTTGCAGCTAGCCTGAATCACACAGTTCATTCGAGTTTCACATGCTCTGTAAGGCCAAAGCACAATATGCATCACTTGTTTAAGGGTATGTGAAATTTGAACTGGGTGGAAGATTTAATGGATGCACAAAATAGTCATGGTCCCTGAATTCATGGGAAATAATTAGTTAGCCAGAGCCCATGGAATAAATGGAGTCAGGAAGTGAATATGATGAATATCAAAACACACATGATAAATAAAGCCTCGCCTATTTGCCATGAGCTGCTGATTCCAACAGTCATGCACACATAAATTAGTCTCATCGCTGAAATGAAACGGGGAGGAAAATCAAGCCTGCTGCACACAAATCTTCCTCCCTCTTCCACTACACTTAATTTACTCGTGAGCATCACCTCCAGTCCAAAAACAAGTATAGAAGGATCTAGTCAAAATTGTCTTTTTCTTAAGAGGTTCAAACACGGTTTTTTTGTTTCTGTTTTTGGAAACACTCTTCTTTATTAAATTTTATATCAGTGGTTTGATTTAATCCTCCTAGTGATACTTTTGTCATTCTACAAATATTTACTTAGCGTTTACCCTATGTCAGGCAGTGAACTGGGGATACAGTGCTGAATAAAGCAGGCAAAGCACATGGCAAAAGAAGGCAAAAAAAAAAAAAAAAGCTGAAGAAATAAAAAAAATAATAATAACACAGTCCAGCGTGCCATGATAGAGTCTCTGTTATGAAAGAGCACACTTAGAACAGTGGTCCTATAAAATTATAGTAGACTTGAAAAAGTCCTGTCACCCAGAGATATCACAATTGTCTTAACCTCCTAGTACAATGCATTACTTACGTTACACATGGTTTTATGAACATCATTTAGCAAAAGCTATTACGAAAAACAAGATTTTTTTTCGATAAAATCAAGTCTCAGTATACGTCACTCTTAGAGCAAGAACGTCAGTGGAGTGCCCTAAGTGAACCCCAAGATCTCTTTTGACTTTGTTATTGCCACGGTCCAGAGTTACTGTGTCTGCTTCACAGAAGCAGCCGCTCAGCTTGACCTACCTGCTACTCTGTCCCACGTCCTCCCAACAGAGAAGAAAATGCTGACCACCGATGTACCTACCCCTGCAGTCACCTACAGTACACCTTAGCTGCCTCCCGCCTCCAATGGAACACCAGGAAATCCAAGATTGACAGCCTATTGTTCATAACTTCTCAGTTGAAACTCAGGCACTTTATTTTTTATTTTAATGTTTTATTTATCTTAATTGCAGGCTCAGCCTGCCCTGGGGGTGGGGCTGGCGCAGCATGTGGTGCCGGGGATCGAACCGCAGTCCCTGCAGTTGCCTAAGCTTTCCTAAGTAGGCGCTTCAGACCACTGAACCATCTTGCCTGCCCAAATTCAGGCACTTGAACACATCAAGACAGTACCTTTTCTGCAAGGTTTTCCAAATTTTGACAATGGATAAAATAACACAGAGTATTTAAAACTGAACAGAAACTTTAACAAGTCAAAATTTTAGCAAAAATTGCATATAAGCTATGAAAATAATTAGGGGCTTTTTTTTTTCTTTTTAATGTAACAGGAGAAAATGGCATAGGATGACAAAATCTTGGGAAACCCTGGGTCTGTTGCAATGTCTAGAAAACCACCTGCCCCAAGATGCTACCACTTCTAACATCTTCCAGTGCCTTTAAAAACCTCAACTCAATAGTCTGCATCTTCAATTACTGAAAAGTGCTCTCCGGAGAGTTTTATTTTATAAACTCATTTTCCAAAATTTCATCTAACAACTCATCCACAAATAAAATGCTATTTTATTACAAAAGGTGCTAAATACTGCTTTGAAAAATTTATTCCACACACAGTAATTTAATTACCCTTTTCAAAGTACCTTTTGTAAATCACATTCTTTCTCTGACATCTGGATACTTACATAAAGTTTGGTGCGCCAAGGAGCACTGAGGAAAAAATACAAATCATGATCAAAAGAACCACTTGCCTACAAAATGTCCCTTTCAAACAATCCTAAATAGTGTTATTAGCTCTACAGAATCACCCTGCTTTGACAGAAGAATGGCTTGGGGCAGTCTGCTCTCTCTCTCTCTCTGGAAGTTCATTAGTGCCAGCTACTGGTAAAATCAAGTCTTCCAATGCAATGGGGACTGAAGTCCTACAAATCAAATCACAGTTTCTCACACACATGCTACCCTGTGAAAGAACCATAAAATTTTCTGCTTGTTATATATGCCTCAATAATGAAGAAAAACTTGGCTAGATCGAACCTCTTTAAGGCTTTCTGATAAATATGTGAATGACTAATGCTTCCATCCATAGCCTACCGCAGTTTTTAGGGCATCCCTTTCCTGACTTCTAAAAAGTCAACTTCTGTGCATTTCTACAACAATTGCCTGGAATCAAAGCAAAGGAAAGAGAGCTAGGAGAACTTTTTTACCGAAGAATAAAACTGTGCCCAGCAATTACAGTGAGTACAGGCATTTCCTTCTGAACCGGGATTATCGGTGATAGCTTTGTGGCTCTTAATTAAGGCAGAACAGCTCCAAAGAACAGTAACTTTAACAGTGAATATTTAGCTTGCTTACACATAGGTCCTAGAGGCAATCGCGCCCTTAGAATTCCCTTAACTCAACAGAGCAAACAGCAGTCATTCTCAATCCTGGAGACACAGAGACGTCTAAACATCTTCAGCGCAAGAGTTTAAAGTGGATCTTCCTGCCTGAACGCAAGCATGCGTTGGGATGGCCCTCCTGGGAAAGAGAAAAGCAAGGACCAACATCCTAACAACCGAAACGGCAATACTCTATCAAGCAAGAAGCCCAGTAAGTTAGAAAGCACTGGACAACAAGAGATCAGTGTGGTGTGGAGCGTCTCGGCCCTCACCGGATGTCAGGGGCTCAATCAACTTTAGAAGTTGCAGAAAGGAATTTCTGCGCGGCCCACGCCGGGAAGCAGAGAGCCCGCACGCGGCCGCCCGAGCCCTTCAAGCTAGAACAGGGGTGGAGACAGCCTGGGAGCTGGGCTGTGGCGAGCAGGAGTGGGAACAGGGCTGTCACCGCTTACCCAGGTGCAGCGTGAGGTTGATGGAGCTGGGGTACTGCACCCCGGACAGCATGGTCTGGCTCTGCCACCAGGTGGTGTCGGCTGGGGTGATGTAGTCGGTCAGGAAGGCTGCCCCGTGCTGCAGGTGGGGCTGCCCGGCGTCGCACAGGTGACAGGACTTGGTCACCCCGGTCACCCCGGTCTGCACACAGTACTCCTCGGGCGGAGTCCCACACGTGTTGGTAGCCACCACGGTCACGTTGAAGGCGGCGTTGACGAACTCTGGCATGCAGCGCAGCGGCCGCCCGGCAGCGTCCGTGCACTCGTCCATGGCCGCCCGGGCACAGCCCGCCGCGGCAACCGCGAGCACAACCAGCCCCGGCCAGAGCCGCCCCCGGGGCCGCAGGGCCGGCGCGGCCCGCTCGCTGCCCCTCATCCCGCCGCGCGCGCGCCGGGCCACCACGAAGGCGAGGGCGCCGCGCGTGCCCTCGGCCTGGGGTCTCCGCTCCGCCGGCTGCGCCCGGGATCCGGGCCGGACTCGCGCGCGCACGGGCGGCGGCGGCAGTGGCGGCGGCGGCGGAGAGCCGGGCCGGCCGGTGGGCGCCCCTAGCGAAGACGGCGCTGCTCGCAGATCGCTGCCCCGCGCCGCCTCGCGCCTTGCTCACCCACCCGGGAAGCAGCCCGCACTGCGCGCCGACCCCCGACTTCCGAGCGCGGCCCCGAGCGCGCACCCGGAGGAAGGAGCAGGGGGTGGGGTCGGCGGGCGGGGTGGGGTCTGGGGGCGGAGAGAACCCGGCCCCGGCCTTCCCGCGGCAGCTCCCCGCCCTCCGCGCGCCGCGGGCTGCGCGTCCACCCCGGCGGCGGCGGCGGCGGCGGCGGCTCGCGCTCGGGCCCGCGGCGCGGTGGGGGAGGGGGAAAGGAGGGGAGACAGGGGAGGGGGAGGGACGGCGGGCCGTTGCATGCCGGGAGGCGAGGCCAGGCCGCGGGGACCCGCCATCCGAGCCAGCGTGGGTGCCTGGGTGCCCCCTCGGCCCCGCGTGTCGGGGGGACTCCGGGTTGGGAACGAGGGCAGGAGGTCAGCGAGGTCGCCCTTCGGGCCTTAGTCACGTTGAGCCCTGCGGGCGAATCCCCGCCCAGCCAGGTGTCAAGGCGCGGCCAGGCCGGACACCGCCCGGCGCGAGGACCGGGACCCGGCCGGGGCGGCGCGCGAGGCCTGAGCCCCGCCCGGCGAGCGCCCTGCTGCGCGCCGCGTCCCGGCCCCTCCCGGGAGAAGTCCCTGGGGAAGAGGGCCCTGTCGCAGCATCAGGATGAATCCTGTGCAGCGATTTCCTGCCGCTGAATTAAAGTGTAACCAGTGGTTAGCCCGGGCGAGGAAGGAAGTGAAAAGGCTGGGAATGGGATGACATTCTCCCCCTGGGGACACAGCCGCACTGCGGAGTTCTTCCACTGTGTTTGTGTTCCTCTGTCTTGCCTTTAAAAGACGAAATGATCTGGATTCTGACATCCCCCTTTTCAGGCCTGCTGAGTCACGGAATATTCTCAGTGCCAGAATGACTCAGTTCGCAGAACCTGAGCCAGAAGATCATGAGTTTCAGTCCTAGATCAGAACCTGGGCACTGACCCAGCGCAGATGGAACGAGACGGGCGGAGTGGGTGCTGTAAAAATGGACCAGCAGAATGCAGCGGTTCCTAGACCTTCGGTCCTGAGCAAAGTGGATGCACGAAGGAAGGGTGGAGTGCACAAGATGGCTTTTTAACTTTTCAGAAAAGTAAGAATACTACACAGCTTTAGATCCAGTTGTCTTGCTGAGACAGGAAGTGGGGATCTGGAACAATAAAATAAGGAAATGTTAGGTGACTACGGCTGGGGTCAGTGTTAGTCCCACAATTCCTAATTAGGAGAGCCTTGAGCATAATTGTGTGGTTGCACTCAGGAGGCTTGCGAAGTCCAGGGCACTGCGGAAAGCTTTCGGAGTACACCATCATATTTTGCTGTCAGGTATTGTTCGTTTATTCGATGAGAAGAGTGGAGACTGTACATGACTAAAAGCCTCTAACCCTTCACCCAGCACTCTTTTGGGAGGAGGAAGTTGTGCGAACAATAATAATGTTTTAAGCCTTTTGTACTTGAAGCACAATCAATATATTCACTCCAACAGAAGCTAGCCTTAGTTCTTCCTTGTACTCGAAAACAAATGAGTAAAGATAAAGATGTCCGCTGTAAATAAAGCTCCAGTTACCTCAATAAGTATATGTAATAAATATTAATTCATTTACCTTATCTTACATTCTCAGGACTTTATTATATTGACAAATTGAAAGGTGAGTCTCTTTTTGTCTTCTGCCAGAAAGATAAAGAGATCTCAGAGGCTGCAAAATCAACTTGAATGTGTTTTTTATTTCTCTTTCTGAGTTAGCTTGACACTACTATGCTATGGGCGTGGTGGCACATGCCTGTAACCCCGGCACTTAGGAGGCAGAGGCAGAAGGAACGGAGGGTTTGAGACCAGTTTGGACTGCATAATGAGCTCCAGGCCAGCTTGAACTATGTAGTGGGACTGGGACTCCGACGCACAAAGAAAAAAAGAAAGCGTGACTTATGCTTGTTTGCTACATAGTTTAATTGCTAAAATCTCATCTGACATTTGTATAGCACACAAAGAGACTGACTTCTTTCCTAAATCCCACTGTGCAGGGGAATTGTGTTAAAGTAAGGAGGAAGCACCTGATGGGGTGAGAGGTTCGCAGCCAGTGTGCTTATAGTAAAGATTGTGCCCTGTTCTTTGGCTTCTGATTCAAAGATTTTATGGACACAATTTTTAAGACACTTTTGCAAAACTGAACACAAGATATTTTTTCTTTCTTTCTTTCTTTCTTTCTTTCTATTATGGCGGGCCCAGCCTGCCCTGGGGGTAGGGCTGGCGCAGCACACAGTGCTGGAGATCAAACCATGGTCCCTGCAGTTGCCTAAGCTTGCCTAAGCAGGTGCTTTAGACTGCTGAGCTATCTCGCTGGCCAAGATATTTGATAATATTAGCCAAGTACTTTAGGTAACCAAGGAGATGCTAAAGTCATATTTTTTTAATGAAGACATATGAAATTTTCTTTTACTGCAAGTTGTCCTGCTTTTCAGAACATCCCAGAGCCTTCTAAATGAATGTTAACTGCTTGAAAATTCCCTTATTTACTGAACAGATTTAGTTACAGATTTACGGTATTTAGAAGCAAATATGAAAGTATAGGGAAAATTAGGCTCAGAGCCTTCAAAAGAAGCCCCTGGTGGCCAGTTAGCACTGCCCCGTGCCGTGCCGTGAGCTAGGCAGGAGGAAGGGCTATAGTTATTTATTGTATAGATGAGAAAATGCCAGGATTCTGTTAACCCCATTTAACACCCCTCAGAAGATTTCTCCCTACAAGGATATCTGTAAATGACTTCCAGGAAGGGTGCTCGTGAGCCTATGTTGCAAATCCCCAGGCATGCCCACCCTGCACAGATGACTAGAGAAGGTCCCAGCCCACCAGAAACCATGGAGCTTGGGTCAAGCAGAAAGAGAGAGAGAGAGGGAGGGAGGGAGGG
>PVKN010001365.1:0-20041 GCA_004027915.1 Capromys pilorides
TATAGTATCAAGTATATATCAAGAATTATAAACCCATTAGAAAAGGACCCACAGAGAAACAGGAAATCTGAACAGTAAATTTTTTTAAAAAAAGAAACATAGGTGTTAAACAAAATGAGATTTGTTCAACTTAACAATTATAGAAATTAACATGAAAAGAACAGGCAACTTTATCTCCATTGTGAAGAAATTATAAAATGATAATATCCAGAGATGAAGAAAACAGTTTCTTTCATATGTGATTGGCAGAGCAGTGGATTTATAAAGTATTTTTGGATGACAATTCGGTGCTGTCTCTCCAGAATTACAATATCCATCCTCGTGAGCAATTCCCTTTCCAGTAACCTGTTCTGCAGAATCATGCAATGCACAAAGTGTACGCACTTAAAATTTTACCAGTGGAGGAATAGTTAAATAAATCATGAAATGCTGCATATCAGTTAAAAGATTGAAAGGGATTTATATTTTCTGACATTGGGAAAACCTTCAAAATGTATTTGAGTATGAAAACATCAAGTTGAAAAATCTATGACTATGATAGGTAGCATTTGTGTTGAGACAAAAACTTCATATTATGAGTGAAAGGTCTAGTCACTTGTTGATATCTTTTTTCTCTCTTCATTAGTACCTGAAGTAAAACAAAACTAACTAAAAGGCCATGGAACCCGGCATCCCTGGTACTCAGGGGTGCCAAACGTTAAACTGCTACCTAATACTATGCTAATAACGAAGTTATTAGGACAATCTTCAGGAAAGGCTGATTCAAAGAAATGATAATCAAAGCAATCTCTTTTTGCTTTTCCACCTTTTCTCCTGTTTTGAATAAGGACGTGATAGCTGGAACTCCAGCAGCCACAGTGGACTCTAAGGAACTAGAAGCCAGTAATAAGAATGGTGGATCTGAAAATTTGGAAGAGTCTGGGTCCTTGATAATTGTGGAGCTTCCCTAATGGCCACCTTAGGAATACTTTTATATAACAGTAGACTTCTCCTTTGTTTATGGTAGTACTCAGTTTTAGTCTCTCTTACTACTAACTGAACACAATTTCCCATGGACATAAACACCACGCAAACCTTAAATATTCATAGTACATATACTCAGAAGACAACAGCGGTACTGGGAGTGTAGCTCAGTGGTAGACTATGCCTAGCATGGGAAAGACTGTTGGTTCAACCCTAGCATCCGATAAATAAATAGAAATAAAAGATTACAGTCATTCTCTTTGAAAAGGATTTGAAGTTAGAGGAATATGGTAGATGAATTTTACTCTCTTTATCTTGCTTCAATATTTAGATTCATTGCATCAAAAGAGGCACAAAGAAAAGTGACTGAAGAATATTGTAAAGTTATGAGGGGCTGGTGGTATAGCTCAGTGGACTAAGCACTTGCTTAGGTAAGCACAGGGGCCAGGGTTTGATCCCTGACACCACATGCCACACCAGTCTTGCCCCTGGGTCTGCTGAGCTGGTAATGGAGTCCAGTGGCACAAGCCTGTAATCCCAGCACTATGGAGGCAGAAATCAGGAGGATCACTATGAGTCTGAGCTGCGTAGTGAGACCCTGTGCATGTGCACATTCACACACACACACACACACACACATACACACACCCTTAAAAAGATAATATGGTAAGGTTATGATGACAGTGGATGTCTCTGGGAAACACTGATGATTTTTAGGTTTTGTTCTATTTTCTTAATAAATGGATCATTAAAAAATTAGAACAAGATTCATCAAAAGTTATTTTCAAGAAATAGCTGCAGAACAGAGGAGAGAATAGAAAAAGGAGAGAGGGAAGATATGAAGCTCAGAGTTCAGGGGAGAAAGACAGAGAGAAGAGAGGGAGGGAGAGAGAGGAAGAAGGAGAAAAGAATGAGAAAAAAGGAGGAGGAGAAGATGATGATAAAGAAGAAGAGGAAGAAGAGGAGTAGCAGGAGGAGGAAGAGGAGGAGGAGGAGGATGGGCTGGAGAGATAGTTCAGTGGTCTAAAGTGCCTGCTTAGGCAAGCTTAGTCAACTGCAGGGACAGCGATCCCAATCCCTGGCACCACATGCTGTGCCAGCCCCACATCCTGGGCAGGCTGAGCCAGCCATAACATAAAATAAATAAAGTTAAAAAAAAGAAGAGGAGGATGAGCAGGAGGAGGAGAAAAAAAGAAAAAGAAATAGTACAATAGTAGAAGTGGGACCTAGGGGTCTAGGCTGGACTCTGATTCTCCTGCCTCTGCCTCCCAGAGTGCTGGGATTATAGGGGTATGGGCCACCATGCCCAGCTCTCTTTCCCCCCTTTAAATTGTGTATGTAAGACATTTCTTCCAGCAATAGGAAAGCTAACACCAATACAAGAATTAAGGTACTCAAGGGCTACACAAGAACTGGCAAATTTATAGCAAACAGCCCATCATTACCAATTTTCTACCCATGGCAGACATCATTAATCAATCTTGGAACAACTTCCTATTGAGCCTCTACAAGGTTTCTCTCCAGTAGAACAGCCACTATCAGTCAGTTATACCTAGTATAAAAGATGAAATCATTTGACACCCCAGGGATCTACAGCTCTTCCATGTGGATTTGACCCATGGGGGTGGCATGAGCTTCCCAGGACCAAAGGCTTTTGTTGTCAGAATACCACCCCGGTTGTGTGGCTCCCTAAGAGCTCTCCTTGGTGCTGAAAATTGCTGTGCATTTCCCTTATAGGACCCTGGACTCTGCTGTTTACTGACAGCCACCCTTATTCACAAGGACCAAATTTCCCATTTGCCAGAACAGGGGATTGTACTCAGGCCCTTGCACTTGCCAGGCAAGCACTTATTCTTCTTAGCTATCTCCCTGGCCCCTGGAGATGCACCTTTTAGATCCAGGATCTTTTAAGGGATGAGAAAGATCAGTTTGGACAGTAAATACTTCTAAAAGAAATATGCCCTCCGTAGGCAAGACCAGAGTCCAGATAACTCCAGGAGTCAGCTTCAGAGAAGCCATTGTAAGCATCAAATCATCCCACAAACAACAAGGCTGCCAACCCAAACATATCTTTGGGCATCAGAGGGCCTTGTCCTCAGGGATAGGGTACCAGAACCCAACGCAGGCGCCAGCAAAGGCAAGTGACAGAGAATCACCTGGCACCGTGGGCTGAATGTGTTTCCCTAGAGCTCACATGTCAAAATCTTAATCCCAAATGTGATGCCATAAGGAAGTAAAGGCGGAGTGTGTGGTGCACACTTGCAATCCTATCAGTCTGGGAGGCTGAGGCAGGAGGATCAGTAGTTTGATCCCAGCCTGGGTAGCTTAGCAATTTAAAGAGACCCTGTCTCAAAATAAAAATAAAAAAGGAGATGGGGATGTAAAGAGATCATGTTACAGTGATCCATGCATAGCTATGTTTATAGCAGCACAATTCATAATGGCTAAATCTTGGAAGTAGCCTGTATGTCCATCCACAGATCAATGGATATAGGAAATGTGGTGTTTACACACAACAGAATACTACTCTCTGTGATAACTTTGAGTCATTTTTAGAAAAATCTTGAAATCATAATGTTAAGTGAGAGCCAGAGAGATGGCTCAGCAGTCTAAAGCACCTGCTTAGGCAAGCTTAGGCAACCACAGGGACCACGGTTCAATCCCCAGCGCCACATGCTGTGCCAGCCCCATCCCCAGGGCAGGCTGAGCCAGCCATAATAATAATAAAAAAGAACAGCATAATGTTAAGTGAAATAAATCAGACACATGAGCTTAAATATCACCATCTCTCTTATGTGAGAAACCCAAAGCATAAACAAAAATTCAAGAACAAAATAAGAGATAGATCATAGAGAACAGAGTTATCTTTCACAAAAGGAAGGGGCACCAAGAGATGGGGGAGCAAAGAGAGGGGGAAGGGACCTCACAAGAATTAAATAAGATGTGTTGTGTATAACACATCTCAACTCTCCATAAGGAATGTAATCATTACGTACTGCAAATGTGTATGAATAAAAATTTAAATTTGGGGAACAAAGAGAACAGAAAAAAGAAAGGGAGGGGGGCTTTTGGTAGATGGATAGGTTATGAGCGTTTATATATATGAGAAAGAGGACACAAGATGCTGCTACCGTGGACTAGGAAGTGGCTGTCACCTGATGGTGAACCTGTGGGTGTCTTCATGCAGGACTCACCTCCAGACTGGTAGGAAAGAAGTGCCTGCTGCTCAGGCTACGCAGCCTTCAGTGTTCTGTCACAGAAGCCCGGAGAGCCCACTAAGACACACTGACACTCATTAAATTCTAGCAGACAGAACTCTTCTGGTTTATGAGTATTTATTTCTTCACGGACAATTTTCATCGTGTGACAGGAATGAGTGAGACAAGAGTTAAGATCCTGTCCAGCCATAGGGGACGGCAATCCAGAATGAAACCTGCTGATCACGTCCCTCAGGGACCTTACAGCAATGTCTGCTGGTGCCTGGGACCTCCTCAGAGTGTGACCAGGCAGGGTACTGGCCAAGGGCCCTGCATGGGCACTGCGTGAGTTGGTTGCTAAAGTGTATGTAGTCTCCCATAGAGCAGGGGTTGAATGGCTTACACCGTCCCCTGGGCTCCTTCTAGATCCCTTAAGGACTCCAAGACACAGGGCCTTCTTGGGTGTCCTGCTCAGGCCCCTTGCTGGCTAGAAGGAGCTTTGCTTCCTCACCTTTCCTTCATTTTCTTAACTTTATATCTTCTAAATTGATTTGTTTGTGCCCTAGCTCCTTCATTCAAGATTTCTTCTTTCTTTCTTTCTTTCTTTCTTTCTTTCTTTCTTTCTTTCTTTCTTTCTTTCTTTCTTTCTCTTTTTTCTCAGTACTGGGGATCAAACTCAGGCCCTTGAACTTCCCAGGCAGGTGCTTATGCCACTGAACTATATCCCTGGACCCCCAAGGTTTCATTCTTCGTCTCTGCAGGATGTGACCCCATCATTCTGGTAACAGTAACACATGTTTTTCTTACTTTAAAAATAACATATGGCCAATATAGGACATTGAGAAGAAAAAAAGAGTAGACGCAAGGGAGGAAGAATGTTGCCCATAATCTATATAGAATTTTTTTTTTTTTTTTTTTATGTACTGGAGATCAAACTAGAACCTTGTGCTTCCCAGGCAGGCGCTGGTGCCACTGAGCTGTCTCCCTAGCCCCCCAGTCATGGTTTCTATTCTGGTATGTTTATTTCAGCCTTTTTTTCTCTTAAACACTGACATAATTTAAGTAATCCTGTTGGGGCTCAGAAAACTATACAGCAAAGTTTGGCCCTTCTTTGTTTGTTTGGGTTTTTTATTTTTATTTTTTAACATTTTAAAAATACTTTTTATTTTTATTTTCTTTATTTTTTTTTTGTATTATGGCTGGCTCAGCCTGCCCTCAGCTTGGGGCTGGCACAGCATGTGGTGCCGGGGATCGAACCGCAGTCCCTGCCCTGCAGTCACTTAAGCTTTCTTAAAGCAGGCGCTTCAGACCGCTGAACCATCTTGCCGGCCCCCGTTTGGGTTTTTTTAAATCATGGTCTTGCTATGCAGTTTGGGCTGGCTCTGAACTCACTATACAGGTTGTCTTCAAAATCATGGAACCTCCTGCCCCAGCCTCCTGAGCGCTGGGATACAGATGCGCACACCCAGCTGGTGCATTGGCACTAAAAGACTTTGGAAAGTTCCAGAAGCAAATGCTGTCTCATCTTTTTCTGTCCTCATGTCCACTGTCTCTCCCTCTATGTGAGTCTTAGAAATGAGACTTCTTCTTTTCCTAGGCAGGTTTCAGAAACTAGAAGCTCTACTCCCTAAAGCAAGCCATCAAACCTCAGAAGAGTCCCTGTGTCCCTTTTCCTTTTTCCATTGAAGACTCTCATTGCAAAGGAGTCCTGGCCTCTCCTTAAGGGGAAGGAACTGGAACAGATAGGCCACGACAGTCGAGTCCACTCTGTGTTTTGAGCCTGGGGATCTTATGTCTTCTCCTGTCTGACTTTTATTGTAGTTTGAGTGATGGGTAAGAGGCCAGAGGGCCGAGGAAAGAGATCAAAGCCTCATCTTCCACTTTCTCCCCCTGGGAGTTGTCTGTGTTCCACATTGACATCTATCCCCAGTCTGATGGCCCACTCCATGCCCGCTTCCTGCTCCCACACCATTGCCAGCCTAGAACAACTGCACTGTCGCTTGTCACTTTTCCTGAACTCAGTGACTTTTGGCCCGGACAACCTAGAATTTGGCTCAACCTCAACCTCACAGTTTCAGAACACAGACTCTCCTGCAAAACCAGACTCATTTCAGACACTTCTGCAAGTTTTGGGGTCCCCAAGGCATCCTCTCATGGGACCATCTAGCTACAAATGTGGGGATTTCCATTGCTCCCTCAGATTCACTCATTCTAGATCATCTCACAGGAGTCAGGACAGCATTTTTTGTAGGATTAGCAAGAAGAAAATCTTGGCACTCGACTCTGGAAGGCTGAGGCACAAGAGCCCCAAGTTTGAGCTTAGCCTGGGCAACTTAGCGACTTAGTAAGCTTCTGTCTCAAAATAAAAATTAGGAGCAGGGGATATGGCTCAGTGGTCTAAGCACTGGTGTGGCAAGTGCAAGGACCCAGTTTTGATCCCCAGTACCAAGTGCCATGCTGGCCCAGTCCTGGGTACGCCATGCTAGCCACCAAAACTAAGTGTGGTAGCGTGCGCCTATAATCCCATTGCTGGGGAAGCTGAGACAGGAGAATCACTATAAGTCTGAGCTATATCAGCAAGAACCTGTACCAAATACATTTAAAAAAAAAAAAAAAAAGATTAAAAAATAGGTAAGGAGGGCTAGAGATAGATCTCAGTGTGAAGATCCTGGGTTCGATCCTCAGGGGAAAGAAAGATACCGAATAAGACAAAGAGACACAGAGACACACAAGCAAAGCTTGGGAGGGTCCAAACACTAAGTTCCATGGACTTCAGGCCCCTGTAACCTCTTGTGACACTCAATGGTCTGTGACAATCTGTATGGCATTGCCATCCAGGGAAGCTCGCCTAAGTCACAGTATTCAATTTTCTATTTGGGTTTTGTTACATAGCATAATTGAGGAGCTCATCGGCCAGGTGGTCAGATCAATCTTTACCCCACAATCTGTCCCCAGAGGGGAGTGCTCACATCATGTGGCTGAGAGTCCCAATGCGGCAGTCGCTGGGTTGGGTCTTCCCACAGGAAGATCCTGTGGCCTGAGTCACTGCCCCAGCACAGGCTGTCTAGAGACCACAGTCTTGAATACGCAATGGTTTGTGGGCCAACAGACACTTCGTGAGTAACAAAAACACCTCTGTCCCTCAGAAGGCACATGGGTGGGAAGGTCACCTCCCAGGAAAAGGATCAGGGTATCCTCTTCCCTACATGGTGCCCATACCTTGGCGAACTAACTCTTCATTGATCTCCCCTGGACTTACTCAATTTGGGGGTACAACACCAACTCACATAGTTGAAACTCTAGCACATCATTCCAGCATGTTCCGCCCACCAGGGTTATGTCATGCGCCCCTACTTACTGTGTGATCTGAGTGTCCCTGTGCCTCATGACACTCTGTAACTTTGGAAGAATGAGTGGATTTGGGGTCAACACATAGCAGTGGGCTGCTCTGTGCTAAGCACCAGCATTTTAAAATTTTTCCCGTCTGGTATGTGAAAGATGGTGTTTTGTCATTTTACTTTGCAGTTAATTTAACTTATGAGAACAAAAAAATTCTGCGTTCCTTATTGGCCATTTGTCTTTATTTGACTATGATTTATTTTTCAGATTTTTGGACTCATTTTTCCATTCATTTTCCAGAAAGATTTGGAGTATTTTCTTAACAAAATGAGCTTTATTAGGATTAATGCCTCTTTTCTGTCAAAGCAGCTTAAATAAACCAAAACATTTAGTTCAAAAATGAAAACAAGTAATACAAAATCCTATTTAAAGATGAGATCAATGTCACTGGGCTCATGGTGCCAGGCCCTTTTTTTCTTCTGGTTCCTTTTTCAGGGTGCCACCCGGGTGACTTTTCCTGGTTTCCGTATTAGTAACTTTCCTGTTGCCGGCACAAGATACTGGACTCCCCTAACTTGGAGAAGTTCGCCTCCCTCACGGCCTCCGTCCCTGGTTGGCTGCTCCCAGGCAGAAGCAGGACGCAGAGAGGCATAGTGGGGGACAAAAGCTGCAGAAAACAGAGTAAGGGGGAGCTGGGGAGGTGGCCACGCCCTTCTGCTGCCACCCACAGGACCGCCTCTTCTAAGCAGACCTGGTCTCCTGACAGCACATTCAGCTATGCATTCCTTAGCGGATAAAGCCCCCGAGGAGCTCTGCACTGATTCCTCCCTTCCAAGTTCAGCTCCCCTACTGGGTGTCATGGAGAAGATGGCACCTAAGGTGCAGCTGGCTGCCCAGGAGCAGGGGGCCGCCATGACTGGAGGCCCAGTGAGCACTCTTCCGGTAGCCATAGGTCTGGCAGCTGTCAGATTCTAGCGAGGTCTGTGAACCCCGTCGCTTGCCTGTGGCCGCACTGATTCACCCCCTCTGTGTCTTAGCCTGGATTCTTTCCAAAGCAGAGCCTGAGACAAGGACCAGGGAGCTTGGTCACAAGGCCATACCAGGAAACTAGAGCAAAGGAGAAACGAGACAAAGGAGAAAGGGCCAGGAAAAGGTGTGGCACTGGACTTGCCAGAGGACAGTGCGGCCTCGGGGCTCTCTAGGGAACTGAACAGAACTGTCAGGAACTGGACCTCGTGCTTCTAAAGGACAGCAGACGGAGAAACATTTGTCCACGGGCTCCTCTCACACATCCCATTGGGTGGCAGTGACCATGGAGCTGTAATGGCCTCTCCCTGCCACCTTGGAAAACCCCTAAGCATCCACCACAGTAACAGGTGAAATGACAGTTGTGTCGAGCGGATGTGATCTGTGCCACAAATAGAACTGGCATCGCAGCAGCCTGTTTTTCATATGTAAACACCTCAAACACACGCTAAGAAAACCAGCCACGTTGCATTTTGGGTAGGTCTGCGCCCAGAGGAGGCTGGGCTCGAGAAATGTGAACTGCGTGTGGGGAAGGAAGGGCTGGGAGCTGGGCCCAGTGGGAAGGGGGACATAGGTGACACAGAACATATCCAACTCAGCCCCCAGTGAGACAGGGAGGGCGGGGACAGGGAACAGTGTGGCTGGATGTGGGTCCATTGCAGGTCTCTTATGGACCAAGTGGGCTGACTGGCGGATGAGGCCCCTGAGTTCCCAATCTGATGTGTCCCACAGGAGCAGGGTGTCCACGAGCCCAAGCAGGTGCTTAGGAAGAGGTCCATCTTGGTGCTGTTTGCTGTGACAGAGCAGACATGCAAACCACAATCAGAGAGCTTTGGCCTCACGTCATGTGCCGCATCTGAAATGAGGTCAGTTTGTGGGAATCGGAGAGACACAGCCCAGGGGCCGCAGCAGGCACAATCCAGACAGCCAGAAGCCACGGGCCTAACGGCTGCTCCTCTGTCAGCTGCTGGAGTCACCACACTGTTGGCAGTGAAAGGGGCTCCTGGAGCACGAGAGCCTCGCCCAGGCTTGGGGACAAGGTGCAAGGGCTTGGGTCACAGGGTCAGTGTTCAGCTCCTCAGGACCCACTTCAGACCGGGTGAACTCAGCAAGCACCTCATCTCCCCAGGCTCAGCTTCACCTGCACACTGGGGAGCTGATGTCACCTGGGGTTGTGCAGAACATGAGGGGGGTCGTGCTCAGAAAGTGGGCAAAAACTGCCAGCCACCAAGTCTTCGCTGCCTGCACGTCCTATCTCAGTCCCCTCCCAGGAGCCGCCCAGCATGCCTGTGTGATCTTCCTTAGTGCCAGCTCAGCTCTTTATCCTCTCTAAGATAGCTTGTTCCTTCCAAGATAACTTCCTTAAGCCATGTGTGGTGGCACACATCTGTAATCCCAGCACTCTGTGAGGCTGAGGCAGGTGGGCTACAAATTCAAGCCCAGCATGGACACCTTAGGAAGATCCTGTTTCAAAGAAATAAAAATAAGAAGAGTTGGAGATGTAGCTTAGTGTGAGGGTCCTGTGTTCAATCCCCGGTAGCACACACAATAAAACAAAACAAAATAAATCATTTTTTTGGAGATATATGTTTTATTGTGGAACAACCAGGTAATTACCTCTGGTTCTCTACACTGTTAATTTTAGAAGATTCCATAGATGAGAGGGATTACATTAGCAATAGCATTTTTGTTTGAAGGGAATCAAAGTGTGCTGACTGTGTAGTTTGATTCTTTTTATTTTTTGTGTGTATGACATCAGAAAAATTATTTTGAGTGTTTGTTCATATTAAAAAAAGAATCCTCACATTCATTTCTTCATCTCTTTGTTCCATCTGTAAGAAATTTCTTTTTGGTATAGTTGTTTTAATATATGAATTATAAATATTCTGGATGTAGTTAGCTTAAATTATGAAATGAATATTTTCTTTCAAATGAGAAAGTAGACTATTTCAAGGCACATCATTATTAGTTTCCAGATGTATGATTTAGGCTCTTGTCATTAGGCTTTGTATTTATTCATTGCTTTTGAAATGAATTTAAATTTTACAATGTGCTGGAGTTTTGTGATCATCCTTATTTTTTATTTTATGGGAAAATAAGACAAAATTTCATAACAAAATAATAAGAGAACACCACAGTTACACAGTAAAGTACTTTGTTTCTGAGTGGTCGGTCAGATGCCCACACCTCCTAAATGCTCCATGGCCTGGTTGTCCCAGGGGTGGGGACAGAAAAGCCCAGGTCCAGCGAGAAGTCCAGGCCCAAGGGCAGAGGACTCATTGTCCCTGGCTTCTGGATGTCCGGCTCATTGTCCTCTCCTGGACAAGTCAGCTGGACTCCAGGCGGTGGCCCCAGAAGACAGCCACCGATGAGTAACTTTAACAAGCCCCAGCCTCAGCCTGGATTTCCAGAAACTCATCCAGAGGGCTTCCAGGTAAACTGGGCCCTCACACCCGCCCCCCAGTGTGGCTGCTGACAGAGGACGCAGCCCCTCCGCACCTGGCCTTCCCTCCCGTCATCCTCTCACTCCTCACTGTGGCTCCCGTGGGCTTCACATCTCATTACCGTATTCATTTTTAGGTCCGACGCTACCCCTGTAGGGGTAGCTACACCCCTACAGGAACACCCCTACTGGAACACACACCTCTGGGCCCACGTGTCCGTGTGCAGACACGGCTTCTCCACTGACACGTGCGTGTCCCCTGCTAGAAAACTTCGTTAAAGCGGACAGGAGAGGGCCAAGCCCACCACCTCCTGCACCGGGGTTGCCTCTGGGAGCCCCTAATTCCGAGGCCTGCCCCTGCCCGAGCCCCTCCCCCATTCTTTCTCTATGCCCTTCCTGAACTCAGCTCCGCCACCGTGCTCTGCTGGGACCTTGTTATTTTTACAGCTGCAGGGAGCAAACTCCTGGAAAGGAGGAAGCCTTTGCCGAGAGGCCAGTGCCTCATGTCCTGAGCTGCTGCCAGCCCAGGTCTCTGGGGACAGAGCCCCAGCTCCATGGAATGGTGACAGTGGTCAGCCCAGACCAGCCCTGGGGCTGCCAGGAGGCCCTTCCCCTGCAAGCTGGCCAACTGTCCCCTCAGGGAGGAAGCATGCTGGGCTGGCTCTGGGCCGTGCTCTAGGAGAAGCGGTGGCAGCAGCCCGAGGAAGGTCTGCCTCAGCGAGGGTGCGGGAAGCTGCCCAGCTTCCCCTGCTCACTGCCCTTGAGGTGGGAGCCCAGGGCCAACTCAGGTGCACAGGGTGGGTCACAGGATCTAGCCGGGAAGCAGCTAGCCCTGGGGCCTTTGCAGGAGGGTAGGGAGTGAGCTGTTCCTCCGTGGAGAGCAGGATGCTCGTTACTGGTGATCTCCCCTGTCCAAGGCCACGGTCGACACTATCTTGCTCAGGCTCCTGAGCCTCCGGCTCACAAACCTGCCAAGATGGTAAAGGGCTTCTCAGTCTCTTACCACAAACCACCAGCACATCAGCCCAGCCAAAGGGAGGCTCATCTGTTTGCCTGACCCCTGGCTTTCAAGCCCAATGTGACGTCAGTTGTTGCCCTTCCAAGGTCCCTTCCCCACCACCCCCACAGGCCTCTGAGCCCTGGGTCTCTGGCAACAGCTGGCAATAAGGTTGGACTGGGGAGGTGCCTCTGAGGGGTCCCCCGACACACACCCGCTTCTGCTCCAGCGTGGGAATATTGTTGATTTCAGTGCAAATAACTCATTATTTCTCTTTCCAGCCCCCAAAGCCCCACACATTGAGTTAATTCTGCATCCTGCCATAGGACTAGTGCCAGCCAGGCCTGGGAGTTGTTCTATGTCCTCTGGGCACCAATGTTCCCATCACAGAGTTAATTAGTCCCGGTGAGCCTGGGGCCTGGGGAGGTCACATTAAGCTAAGAAACCAAAGACTCAGGTTTCCAATCTACTTTGCCAACAGCTATGTGTGAACTTCCTTGGACAGAGCCGAACCTGTTCCCTCTCTGGGCCTCAATTTTCCCATCTGCAAAATGAGCATGTGACCCCATGTGACCTCCAAAGTCCTTGCCAGCAGGCTCAAAAGTTCTGTGACATCCTACGATGCTGACCCTCGGTAACAGCCTGGCACCATCTAGGATGACATCCTGGGTCATCCTATGACATTTATAGCCACTTTATAGTATCCTACGATGGCCCTGGAAGGTGGTACCTGACACCCAATGACATTTATAACAATCTCCAGCAGTCTAGGGCGTCTCTTGATATTTACAAAGATTCACAGTACACAGTGACATTCTTTGACATTCCAGAGCATTTTGTGACATTCCCTGAGGTTCAGCCACACACTGTGGCATTCTGGGCATGATATTCTGAGGTATTCTGTGACATTCCACATTTATCCCAGGTGGGGCTTGTGTTTTCAAAAAGGCCTTTGGCCTGACATGCCTGGAAGAGCCATCTCTCCACCCAGCTGCCCAGCCACCCTGCCCCCTGAGGCCACTCCTGTCTCAGGTATGTGACCTGTGTGGTCAGAAGTCCTTAACTGTGGGCCCATGGAACCATTGCATGGCTCCACAACCCTGCACTTTGGGCTTAGGCCTGGGGAGATGCTCTTGTACCTGAAAAAATATCTGCCACTAAAATATTCCAATTAATGGCGCCTTCCTTCAGGATAAGGAAGTCTCCTTGGCAGGGTATTAAATGTAAGCACAACTGATATTGGAAATTTTTTGACCTTTGGGAATGACAATTTTATGTGGTTCAACCTAATATGATGTAAAGAATTCTGATCTGGGAATCAAAGGATCCCAGGAACACGCAGTAGTGCTATGACTTGTGAGCTGTGAAGCTGGGTCAGCCATTCCAGGCTCCATGGTCTACAGCCATATATGGTGAGAACAACTCTGACAAGGGCCCACAGGAGCGCATTTGAGAAAGGTCGCAAGCCTGGGCCCAAGTACGGAAGCCTTCTAGGTCTTCCTCTTCCAGAGCAATAGTAAAACAGCTCATGATGGAGGTGATGTAGGTTGAAAAAGAGGACCTGGCATCTGGTCCCTGCCCAACTTCCTCTCCCTGGGATCTCTGGAAAAATGATTCTGATGTGGGAACCTCAGCTCACCTATTGGAGTACAATCATTGAATCAATGGGAAGGCCCTTTTGGCTCTGGTGGCCCGGGCTTCTCGGGCTGGAGAAGGAGTAGGGCAACAATGGGGAATCTTGAGGTTTGGTCTCTGAACCCAGAATACTGGAGAGTGGGTTATAATCACAGAGAAAGGAGCAATGGGATCCCACAGCTTCTCTCTAGGCACTGGAAGATGATGGGTTTGGTCATAATGCTGCTCCTCCCTGGAGTGTTGGAACAGCACCAAAGGTCTCTCTAGTAAGAGAGGTAGACAAGTAGCCTATCCACCCAGTCGGGTGTATTCTAGGGCTGGGGCCCTCCAGCCCCCTGAAAGGCAGGAAGGACCCAAGCTGGTGGGGAAACTTGAGAAACCACGCCCCCTGGTGGCTAGACTCTGAAGTTGCAGTTCAAGCTCCCAGACTACAAAGATGGCCTCTCACCTGTGAACCCGGGGCTTGGCCTCGGCAGAGAAAACACTAGGGTCAGAGTGGGGTGGAAAGGCAACTCCAGCTGGTGCAAGATCACAAAGTTGAAGGCCAGTAAAGGCCCTCCGTGACCCTCTTGAACAAGTATTTGTTGAGCATCTACTATGTGCACCTACTATGTTTTGGGCTCTTGGGCTCAGGGTAGAATAAGGCAGGGCCCTTGTTCTGTAAGAAGCTCCTACAGAAAGCTCAGGCAACTGCAGGGA
Organism: Capromys pilorides; assembly: GCA_004027915.1. Taxonomy (NCBI): domain Eukaryota; kingdom Metazoa; phylum Chordata; class Mammalia; order Rodentia; family Capromyidae; genus Capromys; species Capromys pilorides. The sequence continues at coordinate 14,300 of PVKN010001365.1, forward strand.
CTGTGGTTCGATCCCCGGCACCACATGCTGCGCCAGCCCCACCACCAGGGCAGGCTGGGCCAGCCGCAAAATAAAGAAAGAAAGAAAGAAACACAACAAGCAAAAAATAAATAAATAAAATTAAAAAAAAAAAAAAAAAGAAGCTCCTACAGTCCAGGGCTCAGGGGCAGGCTCAGCACCTACTATGTGACAGTTTTTTAACTTCTGGGAATGACAAGGGCCATCTCCATTTAACAGATGAGGAAACTGGGGGCTATGCAGCAGTAAGAAGCAGAGGAGAGAGTCACACTAGATCTTGGTGACCCCCAAGTTGTTCACCCCAAGAGGCCTGAGTAGGAAGAGCCTATTTCTTTCCAGAGATGGGTCAGGGAGGTGGCTGGTGGTTCTCAGCAGAACAGAAGTGTGCTGAGGTCTCACTCCATGAGTGCCGCTCATGGGAAAGCCGAGTCCGCATCCTGGATCCTGGGCATTGTTCTCTTTGTCTGAGCCTCAGGGCTCCTCCTCCCCCAGCGGAGACACAGGCCAGCTGCCTGGGGAGCAGGGTCTGTCTGGCTGCCTGCTCATTAGAGCCCTGCGCATGCTCTTGAGGGGCACCTACCCCAGGATCTGGGCGAGAGTTTGACACAAATCTAAAAATAGCCACAGTTTTGTCCCTTTTGTTGGAGAGGAGGGGCTGGCAGAGAGGCTGGGCACCCTTGATGACCCGCCCACCAAGAACAAAGGCTTTTTTTTTTTTTTTCTTTGCATTTGCTCTGCCTTCGGTGCCCTGGGATCACCACATGGCCTGATCTTCTCAGTCCATAGAGATGGAGCCAAATGTACTCCTGAATGATGGCTTGGGAGACAGAGGCAGACCCCTGAGTGGGACAGTCAGGTCCAGGCTGTGCTGCTGGCGCACACGGCTGGGTGACGCACGAGGGCTGTAGGCAAGGCTGTGCTGAGTGGCATTTGGTGTGGTGTCCCATCACAAGGCATAGCTGGTGGCAGGTGACCCTGGAGGTTGGTGTGTGATCAGGATACTGTGCACAGGTGACTTCTAGAGGGACTGTATGGGTGGCACCAAGGAAACCACAAGGCTGTGTGTATGACACTGTGCCGTGGGACAGGGCGTGAACAGATGAGGTTGTGGGTGTTGTGGTTATATAGGTGACACCACAAGTGCCAGCTGTTCCAACAAGACTCACCTGGGGTGGGTCACATCACGTACACTGAGTTGACATGGGACCGACTGTGCAAGTGATACTCTGTGTCACTGTTGTAGTTTTGGATTTGCAAGGGAATAGATTTAATATAAGACATACAATTTATAGGATTAGCTTATAAGATTTACCCTAAAAGTCAAAAGCAGAAGAGTGCAGGAGCATTTGGCCAGGGATATAGCTCAGTGGCACAGCACCTGCCTGGCAAGCATGAGATTGTGAGTTTGATGCCCAGTAACTCCCTGCAAAAAAAAAAAAAAAAAAAAAAGAAGAAGAGAAGCAGAGTGCAGGAGATCTGCTCACATGCTAGAGACCCACAGAATCAGCTGAGGGCCTGGATCCCCCGGCCGTGTGCCGCACAAGTCCAGCAGGAGCCCAGAGCCCATGGCAGCGTCTCATGCAAGTCTGTATCAAGGGCCTGCACTGGGAAGACCCAACGGCCAGTTGTTGAAGCTAGACATTCTGCACCAGTGGGATGAGGGCTCTGTGTCAGCAGGCTGAGGGAATGGCACTAGAGCCAGGAAGTGACACTGGCAGTAAGGACCAGAGCTCTTCTGAAAAGAATCATGGCATTCTCAGTGACAGTGAGGTCCTGAGCTCCTCCAATGATGAGAACAGCTGCATTCATATCAGGGAAACCAGTGTAATCCGCTTCTCTAGGGGATAAACAGCGCGCCACCTTCCCCTCCAGTTCTGCTCTTATGCTGTGGGCAACCACCACGCGGGCCTTCCACACCCAGCACCACACTGACTCAGTTCAGCTGGGTGTTCCAGATTGACCATTAAGCCACCACAGTGACCATGTTGGTGGTGCTGGGAGAGCGAGTCGCCATGCAGGCGATGTTGTGTCAAGGAACCGAATGCAGGTGACCATGACAGCTCCCCAGGAGCCTCGGTGGCCAATACAGACGCAGCCCCCATCCTGGAAATTGGGTCTCTCTCCTCTTGTCACCGCCAGCACTTCTCCTGGAGCCTCCTCTCTACCCCACTGGGGTGAGCAGGTGTGGCCGCCTAGCACACATCCACTCTGATGCAGGCACAGGAGAAAGACTAGCCCAGGGGCAGAGGCTCCACACCCCACTGTCCAGGGCTGGCATGCGGAGAGAGCGTGGAGCAGAGGCTCTCAGCGGTGTCTCTAAAGGTGGCATTCGGTTTCTTTTCTTTTCTTTTTTGTGGTCTGGGGATCAAACCCTGGCCTTGTTCATGTTAAGCACATGCTCTTCCTCTGAGCTACACCCCTGTGCCTGAGTTCATTTTTAGAAGGAAGAACACAAGTCAGGCATGGTGGTGCACACCTGTTATCCCAGCTACTTGGGAGGCCGAGGCAGGAGGATCACAACTTCAGGCCCCACCTACGCAATTTAGCACTTGACTGGGACCCTGTCTCAGAATTTTTTTAAAAAAGGAGCTGGGGGTATAGTTCAGTGTGAAGGCCTTGGGTTCAATCCCTAGTACTAAAGGAAGGAAAAAAAAAAGGAAGGAAGGAAGGAAGGAAGGAAGGAAGGAAGGAAGGAAGGAAGATGTATCTATGTGTGTTGTGTCCTCTTGAAAAAGAAAGCAAGTGTGATAGACAGTTTTTTGCTGTCAATCTAAGCATATGATTATGTGAAATCTTATGTCATCCTTTTGATTTTTCTGAACTTTTAATCTCTCAAATAAACGAAAACAACACATGCTTGTGACAGAAGTTGTTGTACACAAAAGCTAACATTGATGTCAAGGGCTGAGCTGAGGGCTTGGTGGGGATTACCTCAGTGAGTACTGCAGTCCTAGGAGGAGGCCTTGTTACCATCCTCCACTTTATGGGTGGGGAAACTGCGGCTCAGAGGGGTGTAAGAAATCACCCTCCGCCCCCCAGGTGGGACCAGGATTTGAACCCAGTTCCACCTAGCCAGAAATTATCTACATAGATTTACATGATTCTTGCCCTTCTCCACCCAATGCTCATAGCAAAATATAAACAAATAAGTTATAAAAATAATAGAGTGAAAAAAACTCCCCAGGAGTAATCAGTATTTTCAACTGATCATAGAGTTTTTCACCTATTTTTTTACCTATTTACATGTATGTGTGAGTGAGTGTGTGTGTGTGTGTGTGTGTGTGTGTGTGTGTGTGACAGGATCACAAAAGCTGACTCACATCCTAACTTGGAAATGCAAAGGCTGCCTCTTTGTTTTGCTTCCTGGAGGCTGGCAATCATGGGCCACAGGGTTAACCAAAACTCTTGGTTTTGTGTGCTTTCAATGGGAAGGGAACTGAGAGAAGAAGGGGAGGAACAGGGGGGGAGGCATAGGAGGAATGAATCTGTGTTGTGCATACCTCAACTCCTCACAAAGAACGTGAGCATCGTGTATTGCGAATGTGTACTGATAAAAATAAAAATTTTAAAAAGCAACACGCAGAGACGCATGCAATCAGCATGCTGTCCCCACCACCCAGCTTTTGTGGAACTTTAATGTTTTCTCCTTCTGCTTCTCATCATTTCGAGGAAGTAAAATATGGCAGATGTGCTTGAAGAACAAAACAAAACAAGGTGCGGCCCAGCCGGTCCTCCAGCCGAGCGCTGCATCCTCCGCGGTCTCCCAAAAGAGCTTCCCAGCTCTGCTCTGTTCCCACTGACTGTGCCTGGATTTAGGGGTGGCTTAGGTGACTGGGGGGGGGAGTGTGGAGTGGGGTCTCAGGATCAGTGCCACCATCTATGCCCTCTGGCCTCTGCACATGGCCTGCCATGTGGGTCTTCAGGCCACAATGAGGCTGGGCAAATCCAGATGGCGCCAACCTCTCTTGCTTCTGCCCACCATTGCCAGGTGGAACCACCGCCTGGCGAACCGGGCCAGCCACGCTCCACTTCTCAACACCTCTCCTGCCTAAGTGGCCCAGTAGCTGGGGCCCTGACCATACACTTGGGCAGGAGGTTCAGAGTCTTCCTCTGCTGAAAGCCACCGCTGTTCAAGAGACAAGGTCACAGGTATAGTGACCTGGGCTGCCTAATAAATCAGCTCTGTAAGCTATGGTTCCACACAACAGAAATCATCTAATATCTCTGGTGGTTTCCCTGTCTGGTAACTTGGGGGTGGCTGGTCCAGGCAGCACAGACAGACTTGCTCCTGAGATTTCAGCGGGCTGTTGACCAGCTGGGCTGGAGCCAGAGGATCCACTTCTAAATTGGCTGATTCACGTGGCTGGCAAGCTGTCCATATGGGCCTCTCCCCAGGGCATCTTGAGCCTTCTCACAGCAGGGTGATCAAGACACAAGAGTGAGCATCCCAAAAGAATGTGGCAGCACACACCTGTCATCCTAGGACTCTGGGAGGCTGAGGCAGAGGGATTGCAAATTTGAGCCCAGTCTGGGCAACTTAGCAAACCCCTGTCTCATTTTAACTAGGTTGGAAGAATAGCTCAGTATGAAGACTTTGGGTTCAATTCCCAGGACTGCCTGCCCACCGAGAAGAAGCGCATCTCGTCAGAAGCTACTTGGTCCTTACAACTTAATCTAGAAGTCACTTTGGCTGAATTCTATTGGCTGCAAGGTAGGCCCTGATTCAGGGGAGGGGACTGGCGAGAAAGGCACAGGGCATGAGATTTTGCCTTGCCTGTCACCCAGTGAGGGTGATAAGCCTGTCACAGCTTATCAGATAAGGGTAGGAAACACAAGCCTCCTGGCTCTGATATAAGGGACTGTTGAGGACCCAGAGCAGTGGCCAGAGTGGCAACACTGCTTATGGACTCCTAAGCTTACACTCCCATTGATCCCCCTCCCAAGAGACCTGGAATGACCAAGGTGACCAGCTCGGCTGAGGCATCCGAGTTTAGGACTCTGATGGCTTCACTGCATCTGCCCTTGGCTCTAGAGAGACATCATGTTAACCTTTGAAGGCTGTCTGTGACAAATAGACTTGAAAATATAATCCAGGACAAAGGGACTCCACACCCTGCTCACACGTCATGCCAAGACGCGAGACAGCTCTGACTTAGTCTGTGCACTGTGGCGAAATCAAATTGTCCCCCACCCCCATAGACCAGGGACATAAACAGCAGATAAGGCAATAAAGAGCCCAGTGAGGGCTTCCTTCCCGGCCACATTCTCACATCTCCAGGGAGAGGAGAAACAGGCAGGCAGGCAGACAGACAGAGGTTTTATAAACCACCCACAGTCCCAGATTAGGGCCCTGCCCTTATGATGTCACTCCTAAGAGCCCTACTTCTAAGCCCGCAGAGTCTGGCTCACAGCAGGTGAGCACCCCAAAGCTGAATTTGGAGGGCCACAGTTTTATTCACAGTGGCTCCCATGGAGATTTTCATTCCCAGGGACCACCCAATGACGTGACCAAGAACACCTCTCAGAGGCTGGCTACCACCGTGCAGGTTTGTGGGGCACGCTTGGGTGTCCTCTTTCTAAGACAATCAGGGGGACTGGAGGAGAGATGGCTCTGTCTTGTGGGTGGTCACTCTCCTCAGCTGACACCCCTCCTCCACACTGGGCCCCAGAAGGAAAGTGGGCCCTCATCCCTCTTTGTGTGGTGCCTGGTCTCCTCCTCGCCAG
>PVKN010001365.1:26745-53377 GCA_004027915.1 Capromys pilorides
CTTTCTCTTCTCAAAGACCAGGAGTCAGGGGAGAAGATTTTAAAGGAAGCACAAAATTTAAATCTCACTCACAGAGGCTGTCCCAGCACCTCAGTTTCCAGGGGTTATGGAAAATTTTAAAAACAGAAGGAAGAAAAGAAGGAAGGAAGAAAGGAAGGAAGGAAGGAAGGAAGGAAGGAAGGAAGGAAGGAAGGTGAAATAAAAACACATTCCCACATGTATTTGTACATGTACAAACTTAACCCCAGACTGGACCATAAATGCATGTTTTGATATACACCAACAACCACATGCTTACAACACATGCACACACACATTGGTGATAATTATTGTTTTCAGTAAACCAAGCAATGTGCTAAGTACTTAATATGCATTGCATTAATCTTTGATAAAATCGATCAGGATGGGTATTATAATTTTCACTCCCATTTTATAGGTGAGGAAAATCAGACTCAGAGAATTGAAGAAATTTGTTCCAGGTTGCAAAGTTAGGAAGTGACTGAGCTAGGATTCCAACCACCTCCAGTGGGTATAAGTCTAAAGTCAGACTACATAATTACTGGGCTGTTTGCTAACAGACAATTGTAAACATTACATGCACATGCGCTTATATACATCCCACATATTGACACACTGATGCACACACCTAGGTATACAAGTGCACATGCAGGTGGTGTCCCTAGATGACATACTTGTGCACAGAGACACAAAGACAACACATATGCACAAACACATATCAGATAGCAGTGGACTCACAGACACACCTATTAGTGTCAGCCTGGTGCAACTGCACACAATGGGCTTATTGATGCAATCACACCCCGAGCTAAGTGGTAAGTGGTCCCAGGTCCTGGCATAGCCTTCCCTCCCACCACTGCCTGGCCTGGTAAGAACTTGGGGGCTGGGCAGACCTGTGTAGAACCTTGCCATCTGGTGGCTCAAACCCTCCAGGGACAGGTTGCTGCCTCCCACCCCCGCCCAGCAGGTAAGCAGAGCCACCCTTGAGGCCAGGAGTATGAAGCACCACACCTGGGTCCCTCCCGGGAGAGGCTGAGCTCAGAAGACCTCCAGGTGGCGGCCACAGTGGTGCCCCCAGCTGTGGCCCATCCTCCACCCTGCTGCCTCTTCAGCTCTAGGTGCAAGCCAAGAGGCAGTGATTCCCACCTCTTCTGCCTTAGCTTCCGCCAGCGACGTCTCACCCCAGTGCACGTGGAGGGTGGAGCAGAACTGCCTGCGTACTCAACCTGGGACAAGGACAGCTTCCTGAAATGAGAGCTGTCTTAGCAGAGCTCCTCACCTGGAGGCTGAACAGCTGTGACTCGGGGTGGGAGAGAGATGCAGCCGGAAGGCAGCTGTGCTAAGTCCTAGAAACGAGAGGAAACATCATGTTTAGGGGCCTGCAATTGATTCATCAGGCCAGGCAGTAGCATAAAGGATGATAGAGTGATCAAAAGCACTGTTTATGGATACTTTGTGTTCTGTGAGATGGGGCCTTCCAGGGCAGCAAGGGAGAGCTCAGAGTGACCAGGACCAGAGCAACTACTAAGTTCAGGCCTCTTTCTGTGGCCACTAGACCATGGGGCACAGCTGTAGATGCTGTCACAGACGCAGACACTGGCCCACTGGCCTGTGGCCACCAGACCTTGTTCAGTCAAAGCACTGGCTATGCCTGGCCTCATGAGAGAGACCAGAGGCGCTTCCGGGTGCACTTGACTAATCCTGCTTCATAAGCAAATAAATCAAGCCTTATAGAGGTGATTTTTTTAAAGCCAGGAGATGATCAGTCCAGAGATGGACATGGGGAGGAGTCCTTCGAGGATGATGAGAGAAAGCAGACTGGCAAGACTGCCCTAGGTCCTGGGGCAGCATGAGAGAACACTAGAGGCTGAGGGGCGCCAGGGAGAGAGGCTTAAAGTCTTTGGGGCTGGTTCCCTTACATGGGAGTTGAATTCTGGTCTTTACAGTGACCTCTAAAGACCCTCTGCTTTGTTTCTTGCCATTCCCACCTCTGTCCCTTCCCCAAGAGCCCAGAGCCCCCCCTCCACACATACCACAGTGGACAGACCCAAATAAATCTAAGAATCCTCATTTTAATGGGCTCTAGGTAATTCTCCTAGAGGTAGTTTTATGGCTGCAACTGCTGAGACTCCACCTCTCATGAGACAGAAGAAAGAACTCCCTGCTGACCTTCTCTGGCCAGCCCCGAGGGAGTGGGTGGTGCTAGACATACTGGGCTGTGTCCCCTAACACAGCCAGCAGAGGGGCTCTCTGACTCCCCCTTAGGGGGCCTGCACAACACCACCTCCCCTTTATCAGTTAGGGCTGGCAGCCACTAGCTCCCCCAACCAAAGCCGTGCTCATGTCTAGAGGGTAGGCAGCACGTGGTTGGGAGTGAACGGGTCATTCCTGCTCTCAGTGCTAACAGAGACCCATAAATCAGCCCCTAGGTAGACTTGGCCTAATATCAGCTTTGGAGTTTCATTGGTTATTTTTTTTTTCATGGTACTGGAGACTGAACTCAGGGGGATGCTACCACTGAGCCGTATTTGTAGCCCCTTTGTTAGCTTTTATTTTGAAGAACAGTCTTGTTTAGTATCCTAGGATGGCCTCAAGCTTGGGATCTTCCTGCCTCAGCCTTTCAAGTATCTGTGATTGGCTGGGGATATAGATCCATGGCATGGAGTCTGCCTGGCAAGCATGAGGCTGAGTTCAATTCCCGGTACAAAAAAAAAAAAAAAAAAAAAAAAAATGTAATCCTCAGCTGGGATTATAGATATGTGCCAGTGGGTCTGGTTACTCCCTGACCCAGAGATCCAGAATAAACTCCCCACTCCAGTGGGAATGGGGGTTGGGAGGGCTTGGGGTCTGAGGAGGCTGGATGAAAAAAGGACTAAATCACTATTCAGATAATTCTCAATTCAAATTGCCGCTCTACTGCTGTGTGCATTTGAACAAGATGCTCTCTGTCACAGATCTTCAGGCTTTGCATCTGTAAAATGAGCGAAATGATGCCTCCAATGCAGGCCCGTTGGGTATATTAAATGAGATGATATATGTGCAACATACAATGGTGCCTGCCACCTAGCAGACGCACTTGATAAATGTGCCAGTCTCCCAGCTGTTAGCGCCAGCACCCAGGACAGCTCCCCAACAGTGGCTGCTTGGCTGCTGTCCGCGGTGCTGATAAAAGATTCCAAAAGCTCCGTGCTTCCCTCCAAGCTCGTCACCCCTGGCGACATTCTCAGAGGTCTCAAGGATCAAGGGAGGGGGACTCACAGTGCTTTCACAATTTTTTCTTTCTTAGACATTTATCACCAGACTCAAAATACCGCTGTAGAATGGAAGCTATTGTTCCCATGGTGGGCAGATACATTTTCTTTTTCCTCATAAAATTCTATTGCATGCTTAATAAGTAGAGTTATAACAAGGACAACAGAGAACAGAACACGATGTTTGCTGACCACTGATTGCTAACCAAGCTTTCTCTTCCCTCCAGCCTCATAAACCACTGTCCAGAAACTGAAAACTCATTACCTCCTCTTCTCTGTTTCCATGTCTAATAATGTACAGAAGGAAGGGATGGAGGAAGCACCAGGACCCGAATCTCAGCTCCCAACCACCACTCCAGGCTGCAATGTGTTCAAAGTCTCAGTGATTCCCAACATGTCTTCCAGTAGGACAAGACAGCTTCACTCGTGGTGGGAAAAGAGACCAGCACTTGGATTCAGTCCACTTGGGTTTGGATCCCGTCTCTGTTATTCACCAGGTTTGACTTCTCTGAGCCTAAGTTTTCTTATCTAAAGGTGAGATTCACACCTGCACCTCTTTCATAGAGCTTTTGAGAAGGCTTCACATATGTTTAACAGCAGCTCAGTAAATGTTCTCTAAGGTGATTATGTTAGTATTATTTGGGGCACCAGAGTCTCTCCAAAGGGTGGCATCAATCCCTTTGTGTCCCAAGTATAAAATCAACCATGGGCTCTTTCATTTTGGAGGCTCTGCGGGCAGACCTGGGTTTCCTCCCACTCCCATGCCCTGCTGTACCCCCAGAGCACCAGCTTCTCCATCTTTATTTCTGTGTTTGGTATAACACTCCCCCACACACACACACAGTGTTCTGCTCTCATCCATTCTGATTGGCTCAACTCCACCCTGTCTGAATCCTGCACAGCTTGGTAGAGTTAAGGCCTGGGCACGATGGCTCAGTGGCCACTAGCACAGCACTTTCAGAAGTGACTTAACCTCTGAGTCCTGTTTCCCCAACTGTGAAATGGTGATGACAGTGTCTCCTTCCTTGAGAGATTTGTTGCAAGAACAAAGGAGAAGCTGTCCGAGAGGGCTTGGCAAAGATGTGCATGGTGAGGGTCCATGGTCTGTTTGCCATTTCTGCTATTCTTAGTTTTCTGCTATCCTTTGTGAGAGGAGCTCTGCCTCCTCCCTGACAAGTGGGAAGGTCACAGCCGAGCTACTGTCCCCTTCCTGGAAGCAGAGTGCCCATCTGCATTTGGATCCCATTGGGTGCACTCTTCTCTGGCTGTGTGGGTCACACCCTGTGGGTTCTGAGGTCAGCCTCTAGCTCCCTATCCCTGTCTTGAGTTGTCAACTTAAGCTAGTGCTTAGTCTTTGTATTATATATATATATATATATATATATATATATATATATATATAGTGTGTGTGTGTGTGCACATGCATGTGTACCTGTGAGTGTTATCATACCCTTCACAGAAGGGCATGTGTAACTGGTCTGTGTCTCAATGTGTGCAAGTGGGAAATGGTTGTGTGCATATTGCCATGGCAGGACCCGATGCCAGCTGTTTAGCAATCAGTAAGCTTGGATGGTGCCTGGCAATTCACAAGGATGCTGATTGCTGGCACTTACCACTCTGAGTGGCATTGCTAGCCTGTCACTTTAAGAATAGCCATGCTTCAGTGAGCCCAGGATCTGCTTGCTCAGAATTTTTCATCATCTGACTTAGGCATGATGAAAACATCGGCCAAGCAAAGCCAACAGTACTAGAAGGATGGCCGCTTCTAGCCATCTAGTCTTCCAATACTTCTTAAACAGCAGTACTCAATTTGTACCCTCTGGTTTACAGCGAATGCTTAATTACTAGTGATCTTCATCTGTTCATTAAAGCAACCCTTGTAAGAGATGGTGCCTTGACAATACGAGGTTAGTCATTAATTCACATTAATTTGAAAATAATACAATTTTGCAATGCCCCATAATTCAGATTTATCACTAATTCACAAACACCCCTCATTAATTCAAATCAGGAAAGTTCTATTATTTAACAGCAATATATGCTATTCTCAAGGGAAATAATTGCTATGTCACTATTTAGAATTCAGAATTCACAGCACAACACAATAACCTCTTCATCAGAACAGGGTGATGTTCTTTCTTCCCTTTCTTCTCTTCTTTTTCTTCTTTCTTTCTTTCTTTCTTTCTTTCTTTCTTTCTTTCTTTCTTTCTTTCTTTTCTTTCCCTCTTTCTTTCTGGTGCTGGGGATTAGAACCTCACACCTGCTGAGCATATGCTCCACACTGAGCTACACCACCAGCCCAGAGTGGGGGTTTTTGAAAGTGCTTAACCATTGTTTCAGCTGCTCCCATTCTGGCTCCCATTTGTCAAAGGGGAATGAATGCTCATAACGAAGTAAGCGGCAGCCCGGGCTCACAAAGCCAAGGAGCAAAAACAGCCCAAATGAAATCCCAGGAGGCTGGGCATGAGCCTGTGGTAAAGCACTTGCCTAGCATACATAAGGCCTCAGGTTCCTTCTCCCCCAACACCACCAAACAAAATGCAATCCAAGGGGTCTCGACAGCCTCTGCTTCTCAAATCACAGTGAGATGCCCCAGGAAAAGCCCCAAGGAACTGTCTCCTTTGGCTAGGGGATCAGCAAAGATGTCATAGTTCTCAGCAGTCTGTCGGTTGGTTCATCTACCCTAGGGAGCTGTACCAGGAGATGATAAGAGGTAGACAGGATTTAACAGCAGGAAGGAATCCCTCAACAACCTCTTTCCTCCCCGCCGTCACATTCTCCCCACTTCAGACGCAGGTCAGGCCTGGTGCTGGGTGCCTAGGAGGTCCAGTTCCCCTACTGGGTCTGGGGGCCGAACTTACAGACCCCACAGTCTAAGGATAAGAATGAGAGATAAACACAATTATCCCAGCCAGCTTGACTCTCAGGTCAGGGCCAGCTATGGGAGACAGAGGGGAGCCCAGAAAAGGACAGACAGCATGGCTCCTGGGATGAGTATTGGGACAGAGCATGAGACTGAGCTGAGCGAGCCAGGCCAGGTGTTAGAAGCCAGACTATGTCCTCCCCAAATTTATAGGCTGAACTAGTAAGCCCCAGCATCTCTGAAGTTGATTATATTTGAAGAAGGGGACTTTATAGTGAGGTCATTTGGGTGAGGTCAGATCATCTTTGTGAGAAGGGAAAGTTTGGCCAAAAACATGTGCAGGAGAGGGCTGGCGAGATGGCTCAGTGGTCTAGAGCACCTGCTTGGGCAAGCTTGGGCAGCCACAGAGACTGTGGTTCCATCCCCAGCACCACATGCTGCGCCAGCCCCACCCCCAGGGCAGGCTGAGCCGGCCAGAACACAAATAAATAAATAAATGAGTTTTTTTTAAAAAAAAAAAAAACATGTACAGGAGAGAGGAAGTGTAAAGATACAGGGAGAAACTGACCATTTGCAAGATGAGGGACAGGTCCAGACAGAAGCCACCAGCCCTTCCAGCATCCTGATTCCAGACTTCCAAGCTCCAGCAAGGTGAGAAACCCAGTCTCTGATGTTTCAGCCACAAGGTCCTCAGCCCCCTTCCAGGGCAGCCAAGCCAACTCTCACTCGAGGGTAGAGCCTGACATATTGGGGACTACAGATCCTCAGGTGGCTGTGGGCTACCACTGACCAGGGAAGATGGGAGACGGATCCTGGGATCTGAAGATGAAACCCGGGATGCCAGGAAGAAGACTTTAGATGTTTCCTAGTATCTTGCCATGCAACAGAGAAACAGAGCTGGCAAGCAGAAAAGAAGTAGATCTCTAACTACAAGTACACAAAGGAAGAAGAAGGGAAGAAAGCCAACAAGACCACGGCCCTACCTTAGGAGTGGCCCTTCCTGGTTTCTCGGCATATTGCATAGAAGGCCACACAGTAAACACAAGCTACGCAGACTAACAGGTCTGGGTTTGAATTCTAGCTTCACATTTTATTAGTGCATCATTGATTTTCTCAGCTAACATCTATTTACTGGAAACCTACTGTGCACCACACGCGGTTCTAGGCACTGGAATACATCAGTGCTCAAGGGAAGAACTCTCCCCACCTCTTGAGCTTCCATTCTGCCTTCTACAGTACCAGATTCACAAATGCATATATGCAGTGTCTGGCCATGAGGGGTGTTATGTCAAGAAACAGAAGAAAGAAATCACCCTCAGAGAAGAAGGGCATTTTTCCAGCTTGGGCGATCAGGGCAACAGCAGGAAAAGGTGGAGGTGAGGGATGGATGGGGGAGGGGCAGGAGGCTCCAGAGAAGGGGCAGCGAGGACCCAGCATGTGTGTATCCTCTCTTGAGGACCTGTTGGAGGCCATCTGGGCAGCCAGCAAGAGAGGGACAGTGATAGCCGATGAGGCAGGTGGTGGAAAGTGCGGTGGACAAGCTCTCCGCCTTTTCAGAGAGCAGAGGCCAAAGATGCCACCAGTCCCACATACCAATGGTGAAAGTGACTAGATTGTCCCCTAGAGTGAAGGAGACAAGGTCCTTCTTGAGTACGCTGAGGGGTGAGTGGGAGAAGAAGGAGGGAGACTGTGGCTTTGCACAGCTCTTACAGGAACCAGTTGCCATAAAGGAGCTCCTGGCACGGGTGGTCCTCAGAGGGGCAAGGGCTGGGCAAGGCTCACTCCCGGGGAAGCTGTGCCATGTCTAGTTGATCGCGTGCTGGACTGCATGGAGGTAGAAAGGGTTGATCAGGAAAGGGAGGAGAGGACTGCAGGGGTCAGGCCCTTGCAGGGGACAAGGGACAGCTCTGGGACTTCTGGTGAATGGGGCAAATGGAAGAAGAGCACAGCAGAGGCAGGAAGTCCCAGAGCCTGGGGTGGGTGCAGCCCAGGGAGTCCTGAGGCTGGCTAGGAATGTCCATTTCCAGGAAATGGAGGAGCTGGTCATTCAACTACACGCAGTGTGAAGCAGGCCGGGCTGGGGACATCTGCCCAATGGAAAGTGGCACATATTTCTCTACACAACAGCCTTTTAAATTTGTTTTAAACCCAGAGAACCGGTTGTTTGTGTTCTCAGTGAAATAAAAAGGGGAGGCCATCAGCCTAGTAGGAGGAGGGGGAAGGGAAAAAATTTGAAGGGAAACGAAAGGTATAGAAGAGTCGTCCCGGAGTCAGAAAATAGTCTTCAGCTTCTTTTTCTGGGAAACATCAAATGGCAGATGATGCTGTGCAGCAGAAGGGCCCGGAGGCCCCAGCGGTCTGGGCATGGGAGACTTCGGCAGTGCCTTTGAGGTCGCAGGCATCGCAGAGACTGGGGCCGGGGCCAAGGCCACAGGGCTCGCAGTGGTAAGGCCGAGGACAAAGAGTGGATTTCTGTCACCAAGCTGGGCTCACCTGTCATAGACATGAAGATCAAGTCCCTGGAGAAAAAAATTTTTTTCCTTACCTATCAAGGAGTCCAAGATTATTGACTTTTTCCTGGGCACCTCCCTCAAGGATGAAGTTCTGAAGATCATGCCTGTGCAGAAGCAAACTCGTGCTGGCCAGTGGACCAGGTTCAAGGTGTTTGTCACCACTGGGGACTGCAGTGGTCATGTTGGCCTGGGAGGGCCGACCAAATAGCTCAGCAGATTAAAATGTCTGCAAGCAGGTGCAGAGGATGGGGGTTTGATCCCCGGGCCTGCTGTGCCAGCCCCGCCCCCAGGGTGTGCTGAGATGGCAATTGAGACCGGCCGTGGTGGTGCGCACCTATAATTCCAGTTCTTGGAGGGCTGTAAACAGGCAGATCACTATGAGTTCGATCCAGTAGTGAGACACTGAACACCCTGTAGATCCTTCCCTTTAAAAACAAAAATGTTGGGCTGGGTGTAAAGTGTTCCAAGGAAGTAGCCACTGCCGTTTGTGCGGTCATCATCCTGGCCATGTTCTCCATTGTCCTGGTGAGGAGAGGCTACTGGGGCAACGAGATGGGCAAGCCCTACACTGTTCCTTGCAAGGTGACTGGCTGCTGTGGCTCTGTGTTGGTGCGTCTGATCCCTGCCTCCAGAGGCGCTGGCATCGTCTCAGCCCCTGTGCCCAAGAAGCTGCTGCTGACGGCTGGTATCGATGACTGCTGCACCTCTGCCAGGGGCTGCACTGCTGCTTTGGGCAACTTTGCTAAGGCCACCTTTGATGCCATCTCCAAGACCTACAGCTATATGGCCCCTGGTCACTGGAAAGAGGCCATGTTCATCAAGTCTCTCTATCAGGACTCCACTGACCATCTTGTGAAAGCCTGCACCAGAGGCTCTGTCCAGAGGACTCAAGCTCCAGCAGTGGCTACAACATGAAGGATTTTTACACGAGAAAAATAAAATGAATTGTCTGTCAAAAAAAAGAAAATAGTCTTGACCAGGAAGCTTTCAGAGTCACCTCACAGGCAGAGAGAACTTGTCATAGCCAAGCTACCTCAGGCAAGTCCCCAGCCATGGCCACTTGGAGCCTCAGTTTACACATTTGTAAAGCAGGAGCCCTGTGACCTGCTTTGGAGATGTTTGGCACGAGAAGCCCCTGGCTAGAGAAGGAGCCTGTGGAGTCCAGGCGCGGTGGCTCGTGCCT
This sequence comes from Capromys pilorides, assembly GCA_004027915.1. Classification (NCBI taxonomy): domain Eukaryota; kingdom Metazoa; phylum Chordata; class Mammalia; order Rodentia; family Capromyidae; genus Capromys; species Capromys pilorides. The sequence goes on from PVKN010001365.1 coordinate 36,574, forward strand.
GTAATGCCCGCACTTAAGAGGCAGTAAACAGGAGGATAACTATAAGTTTGAGCTACGTAGTGAGACCCTGTACAGAGAGAGAGAGAGAGAGAGAGAAGGAGGCTGCGACCTCACTGTGGAAGCCATGCTCTGGGTCCTGAATTTGCAGAGGGTGGAAAAGCTAAGACAGCTTAGTGGAGAGAGCTGTGCCTGCCTCATCCCTTGTCCCACCCCAGCTGTGTCCTCTGCAAACTGAGATGGCAGGAGTCCAGTGCCCCTGGGGGGACACATTATGCCAACTTCCCCAGTCTACATATTTATCACAATCTAGCAACTGCATAATTTGAAGCGGGTGTTAAGAAATACTACAATGTGTGATGTGATTTTGGATTCCTGGTTGAAGAAAAATTATCGCAAGAGGTGGTTAATTATTTCAAAAGACAAATTCTATGAAATATAATAAAAATAGACTCTTTGTCCAGGGAGAAAGTAAGAAAAACAAAAGGGTGAGCCACAAAGAGTGCCCCCCCCCCAACTAGAACCTGACTGCTTCCTCCAGTAGTGGATACCTGAGAAGAGGCAGGTAATTCTTAGGTCACGGTCACCTGGGTAATGGGACAGGACAGGAGGTAGAGGATGGGAGTGGGGAGCCAGGGAGGAGGCTGCGATTGTCCAAGAGGATGCTATTGCAGTCAGGGTTTTCAAGGGAATAGATCTAATACAGGACACATAATTTATAGGATTATTTTATAATAGTCACCTAAAAAGTCAAATGCAGGAGAGCTGCTCACTTACTAGAGACCCCAAGAATCCAGCTGAGGGCCTGGATCCCAAGGCAATTTCTTGCACAAGTCCACCTGGTGGCAATGTCCTGCCTGAGTCTAACTGGAGGTCTGTGTCCTCCCACAACAACATCTCATACAAGTCTCTATCAAGAATCTGCACTGGGAAAGCCCAAAGGCCGGTGGTGGAAGCTAGAAAGTCTGTGCCAGACGGGGAAGGCTGTGGGACCTGCGCTGGAGCCAGGAAGCAACACTCAGGTTAAGGACCAGAGCTTCCCTGAAAAGAACCTCAGCCATCCTCCTCAAGGAGCCACACTCCTCCGATGATGAGGTCAGCTAAGTTCCTATCAGGAAAGCCAGCACAGGGGCCAGCAAGATGGCTCTGCGGTCTTAAGTGCCTGCTTAGGCAAGTTTAGGCAACCTGAGGGACCGTGGTTCAATCCCCGGCACCATGTGCTGTGTCAGCGGCACCCCCAGGGCAGGCTGAGCTGGCCATAATATATATATATATATATATATATATATATATATATATATATATATATATATATATATATGGAAAGCCAGCACAATAAGCTCCTCTAGGAGCATCAACAGCACACCATTTTCCCCTCCACTGCCATTAGTTCATTCCCTGCAGACACTATGCAGTGGGTAAGCTGCAGAAAGTGTTGAAGATGGAGAGAGAGGTGTTGGCTGGGCAAGTGACTGAGATCCATCTTTGAACTACACTGATGGCCAAACTGCGCAAGTCATTGGTGCTGATGGATTGAGAGAACAGAGCTGCCTCGGAGCAATAAGGGCCAGGGAGAGTGAAGGGCCCTGTGGGGACGCTGTTTCTGCAGGGAGAAAAGCACTCCAGGGCCTGTTTGGTCAACCAGGCCTCAGGGCAGAATCCAGGAGAAGAGGCAAAGGCTCTGGCTGTAATCCAAGCACTCTGGAAAGCTGAGCAAGAGGGTCACAAGTTCAACCACTGTCTGTGCAACTTAGCAAAACCTTGTCTCAAAAAAAAAAAGAATTTAGTAAGGTCTGAGGATGTAGCTCAGTGGAGAAGGCCCCAGGCTTAATCCTTAGAGGCATGTGCACGTGCGCGCACACACACACACACACACACACACACACACACTCGGAGGGAGTCCAGAGTTGCCCATGGATATCAGGAGGAGATCTGAAGGTGGAGAAGGTTCTACACAGGGCCCTGCTGTGACCGAGGAGGAGAGGAGATCCCTTGGCCGTGATAGGAGAGCCTGCTGTCAACCAGGGCCAACTGCATGTGGCCTCCACAAAGAGCCACTTCCTGCTGGAGCTGGGAGTTCCCTGCTGTTTCCTTCACTGCTGAAGTCTTTGAGTCTTAACAACTCAGAGAGGGCGGGTTTTAGAGGCCTGAAGAAAGTAGCTGGCAGTGTCAGGGTGCCAGGCTGTGCCCTGGGCCCTGTGAAGGAGCCGAACACGAGAACCAGGAGCCATGGAAGCAACAGGCTGCTGTGTTAGCTTGAGACAAGCCCCTCTGCCCAGGCTGCAGGAAGAGCAGGGCTAATGAAGTAGCAGAGGCCAGAGGGAGGCTCGCTCCTGCTACCCAGGATCAGGGTGTGCACTGAGTCAGACACCACGAATAAGGGTGGCCCCAGCACCAACAAGCCTTGGAGGCCACGAGCTGCACTAAGACAAACCCTGAGCCTGTGCCCCACGTCATCTCTAGAGTAACGTCACTCCCCACCGGCTTGCTGTCAGGATATCTTGAGCAGGACAGGCAGGGTGGGCATTTCAGTAGTCCTGCCCCTCAGGATCAGGCGTCGTGTTCTACATCACAGATGGGACAGCATGTGAGTGGGCACTGTGGTAGTGGGCATGATGGGTGTAGAATGAGGGTATGGGTGAGCGTATTTGTGTTTAAGTGTGAGTGGGCCTGGCCTGTGGTTGCACACGGGCAGGGAATACACCTATGTGTGAAGACACCCTGTGGAGGGTGTAATTATGTGTGCACCACACAGACCCACGCCGTATCCCACTCCCGGAGGGCACGGGCTGTGCCTGTCTAAGTGTGAGGCGCGCAGGAGTCAGAGATGCCTGAGGAAGCCTTGGTCACCCATCCTGCCAGTCTCTGGGGACTGAGTGGGGAAGGACTCTTGGACTCTGGGAGATGGCTGTACCCTGTCCACTGCCCATGCCAGTCTGTTGTCTATATCTGTGTCTGTGTCCCAACATGACCTGGTCTCCATGGTCACATCCGTGTTGTAGAACATGATGTCTGATCAGTGTGTGAGAGCACTGATTGTGGGGGCCACCAAGAATTTGGTTGGTTTTCAGAGCTGAGACCATGTGGAGGTCTGACTGGGGGATGCAGGCGTGCACACATCTGTGCCTGTGTGTGCAGCGTCATGCACCAGTGATGAGACAGCACTAACTGGGAGAACTTGGACAGGTTACGTAAGCCCCTCGCCTCAGTTTTCTCACCCATGAAATGGAGATAATTTGTTTCCGTCCTGCAGACTGCTATGAGGTCTGGACGGGTTCTACGTGTGGAGCATTTAGAAGGACGTGTGCCACACTAAGTGTTGTCAGGTGTGAGTGGCACAGCTGAGAACTCCTCGTCTATCTGTGCATGTGCATGTGTGGGAGTAGGAGGGGCAGTTCCAGGCAGCCCCAAGGCCCACAGGACATGGGAAGCCAGAGCCAGAGCTCTGGACTATAGCCAGCTGTCTTGCAATGCTGGAGCTCCTTTCTGCTGCTGCTGGGATGAGCAAAGGCTGGCCCAGGGGCCAATCTACCCTCCTGCCCTGCCTCCAGCTCTGCAGCCTCCCCACAGGCCGCCCAGAGCTGGGGGCTGGGGACAGCAGCCGAGGGACCAGTCCCTCCCACTCTGCAACCTGACAGCTGTGGCCCAATTAAAATCAACAGTTCACAGGTGTTCCTGGTAATGACTCATGCACCGAAAGCTCCACTCCCTTTAGGGCTCTTTTAAAAAAATTTAGAGCTCTTTAAATTTTATTCACCCACAACATCAAACCCAGGGAGGAAGTCATAAAAGAGGAGAGAGAGGGGCATAGCACACACATGTGCACACACATTTGCTAACTCATAGACATTGGCTCACACATAAACACAAATATGTGCCCACGCTGACACACATGTTCACACTCCTTTGGTCTCTTGGATGCACACACAAGACCTAGATGTGTAGTTAAGCACACAAACATCCAAATAGGCCCCATCCAGACCCGCAGCCCTTGGGTAGCCACACACCTCGCGCCAGCGCACTAGTATCTCTAGTGGTATCCTGTCCCAGTTTCTGCATGCAGATCACACAGCCTTCGTGACTTAACACCCAACCCAGCTCTCACGGCGTTTCTGGCTCGGGCTCTGGCAGGGTCTTGGGAGGCTGCAGTCAGGACACAGGCTGGGCTGTGTTTTATCTGAAGGCGCTGCTGGGGGACACCAGCCAAACCCACCTAGGCTGTTGGTGGCACACATCTATGTGTCCTTGGGACTGGGGCCTGCGCTGGCTGCTCTTGGCTGAAAACACTCCATGTCCTCCCCTAGGGCTTCCTCCACACGGCATTTGCTTAGCAGGCCAGCGAGGAGTTCCCTGGTTCATGTCAGCAAAGGGATCAGGTAGATGTGTTCGTGTGCATGCAAACATACATGTGTGCCTGTGCATCTGTGTACACATGTATGCATGGTGTATGGATAGATTTGTCTGTTTCTGTATGCATGTGAATATGTCCAATTGTATATATGGGTACTTTCATGTAACGTCATGTGCAAACCTGTGTATATATTTACATATATCTGTACATGTGAATATGTATGTGCATGTATATTATGCATAAATGTGTGTGTCTGTATGTGCATGTCTATGTACATGGTGTACACTTGCACCAAGCAGTGGTCTCCCCCCAGACACAACCCTTAAGCATCTTTGGTTTTGCTGTAAACATTTTCCCAAAGCTCTGGCTTTTCCGAAGTCTCAGGCCTTCAAACCCACGGTCCCACCTTCTCCTGCTCCCTAGAGTCCTTCCCAACAGTGTGCTCCATCGCTGTGGCTGGGCTCTGGTAGCACCAGGTGTTTGGACAGGCCTCCCCCAACCCTGGCCTCCGGGGCCCCCCACAGCATTATTTCCATGACTTCCTCGCTGGATGTCTGCAAGCCCATCCATTGTGCAAGCTGATAATCAGGCTCAGCTTTGCTATGAATGGTTTGACATCTACTGTCAAGGGGGAGTGCAACTGGTCAGATCAGGTGCTCGCAGGAGAAACTCAGGTGCGGGGGACCCCTGGAAGCCCATATACATGCGAGCTCACTGGGCCTCTTGTGATCCGAACTTGAAAAGGTGGGGCTGTCTGTGGGCCCATGCAGATCAGGACAGGCACATTTGAGTTGAAAGAGACAAAGGCTCTGGGAGGCTGAAGCAGGAGGATTGCAAGTTTGAGCCTAGCACAAGCAACTTAGTGATTTAGTGAGACTGTCTCAAAATAGAAAATAAAAGGGGTTGGGGATATGGGAAGACTGTGGTGTTAATCCTCAGAAGCAGAAAGGCAGTGTGGGACAGGAGTGTGGGGGAGATTGATCCACCCCACGGAAGAAATTTTCAGTCCTCAGCTGTGGGGCTCCGTGACAGTGGCAATAGGAGGGAAATAAAGAATAGGAATAAGCAAGTTTGTCTCTGGAAAGTGCTGCATCGTACACACTTGAGGCCTTACAGATAAGATGACCCAAAAATGAATGGATCGTGTTGAGTTCCAATGAAGCCATATTTTCAAGACAGACTTTGTTTGTCAACCCCTATCTAGAAACCAGTCTGGGGCCCGAGCCTCTTGGCAAAGATGGCTACAACTGCATCAAGCCCTGGATCCCATGACTGATAAATTCCTATCAACCTCTGCCTCCCTGGATGGGAGTGACTGTCTGCCCCCAACCCCTCTTCAGCTACCTGCGGATGGTGCTCAAGTACCCCAAATGGAATAATGGGTGGGCCCTGAGTCCCTGAGACCAGGTTCCTGTCACTTGCTCCCCATTATCTTTGGCATCCTTCCTCCGCTTGACTGCTCCATCACCTCTCCTGGCCCTCCATAGTCCTCTGGGTCACTGCTGGAGTGATCTTGCCTCAAACCAACCATCCGGGTCCTACATAATCTTCCATTCCCTCCCAGAGCTTTCTTTGAAACAATACTCTGCATAGTACAATGGACACTATTTGGTCACTCAGTTCCTCCCGTTTCCTGGGTTCTTGCTCTACTTCTTCTTCCCAACACACACACACACACACACACACACACACACACATTCATTACATTCACAAGATTACAGCACAATGTCAGTCTGTGTGACCACACCCTGAGCCATAGCTGATTGGTCCAGGGATAAGCACGTGCTCAAGCTGGACCAATCAGAAGATTTCCTTACAACCGAACTGAGAATTCAGACTCTTTGGACCACTGAACCTTGGAAATTGCAAACTCAAACTCATGAGACCTTATTGTCCATGCCGTGCTGTGGATTCAGGACAAGAGAAAACCAGTTGTCAGAGATGGAGGAGAGACCAGAAGCACAGAGAAGTTGGACATGAGCTGGGAAGAACACTTGTTGGATCAGCAACTAAGCTGCATGACAATCAGCAGCATTAATCTGGGGATAGGCTTCCAAGGAGCCTCAGTGTTGAGGACATTAACCCTTCAGTTGCTGGAGAGTAGAGGCCCAGGTATTGCTGGAGAGGGCAGGAAGAACTGGCATCAGGGGAGGCAGTGAGGCTGGTAACCATCTACCCACCGAGCAGAAGCACTATAATGCCTCAAGGAGTTGCCAGCTGAAAATAAGCCCTGATGCCAATAGAGCTTTGTTACCCGCACAGCCAGACCCTCCCACCCAGTGTTTGCAACAGTCGTCTGCTCGGGCTGCCACAAGAAAATGCCACAGACTGTGTGGCTCACACAATAGAACTTTATTTTCTTAGTCCTGAAGGTTGGGAAGTCCGAGAGCCAAGTGCCAGCCAAGACTCTCTGGGAGGGCGCTGCCTAGCTGCACACGGCCACTTCTGCTGTGTCCTCACAAAGTGCATGGCAGAGAAGAAAGAGCTCTCTCTTGCTCTCTCTCCTGCTCCCTCTCTCCCTTCATCCTTCCCTCCCTTTTTGTTCCGATTGCCCTCATTCTTCCCAGCCAGAATCTACCTGTACCAATCTCTGTCTGTCCCCACTCACCGCAGCCACACACAGCTGGAGACCTTCCCAAGCACTGGGTCTAGCTTAGTGTTGTCTCCAGCTCTCCTGGTAGCGGTCAACCTTGTGCTCTACACACGGTAGGGGCTTTGACTGCCCTTCTCCTCGATCGTTGCTCCCCCAGTTTTTTTTTTTTTTAATTTTATTTATTTATTTGTTTGCTTGTTGTGTTTGTTTGTTTCTTTATTTATTTATTTTGTGGCTGGCTCAGCCTGCCCTGGTGGTGGCGCTGGCGCAGCATGTGGTGCCAGGGATCGAACCGCAGTCCCTGCAGTTGCCTGAGCCTTCCTACGCAGGCGCTTTAGACCACTGAACCACCTCGCCGGCCCTGCTCCCCCAGTTTTATTCTGCAGGTGTACTTTGCTGATGGTGGTTTGGAGAGAAGGGCCCATGGAACAAGTGATAACCCACAAGCGAAGACACACACACACACACACACACACACACACACACACGCACACACGCACACACACACTGCTTCCGGTCCCATTCTAGCAGGATAGCAGCCACATCTCTCAGCCCAGCTTCAGCCCTAAGCTCCCTTTCCCAGAAACTCCAGTCACCTCGCTCCCTGGCTCTCTTGCCTCTGGGCCTTTGCTTTCGTGACTGCCTTCCTTGCACCCATCTCTCCAGCTTCTCCCCCTTTTTTCTGGCTAACACTTAGCTTGTCCCAGGAGGTCTGACCTGATTCTCTACCAGCCCACTCCCACAGCCTCACCCAATGGCCTCCTATGTGTTTGCAGGGATCCCTGCACTTCTCTTGCTGTGACATCTGTGACTATCATCATCTGTTTAAATGAGCATCCAGGGCCGGCGAGATGGCTCAGTGTTCTACGGCACCTGCTTAGGAAAGCTCAGGCAACCACAGGGATCAAGATTCAATCCCTGGCACCACATGCTGTACCACCCTCACCTCAGGGCAAGCTGAGCTGGCTGTAACATAAAAAAAAAATGAAGTTTAAAAAAATAAATGAGCGTCCTGCACTCCTCTGGCAGGACCAACTTGGTGGCCTCAAGAGCCACCAAAGTGCCTGGAACCCAGCTTTCCCTGGGGGTTCTGCACAGCAACGATATGGCCTGGGTGCTCCTGCAAAACGAAGCTCTCAGCAATCCTGCTGCTCCCCGCTTCTTGGCAGGGACCTGTACTTGGCCAACCCCAGGGTCCTTGTAGCACCTGAAGGTCTGAGGAGCACTTATCTAGGCCAGTGGTTCTCAAACTTGCATGCACACTAAGTCACCTGGGAGATGTCCACATTGCCAGCGTGTGGATCTGAACCACAGAGAGCCTGCGGTACCTGATCTAGGCTCAGACTTGCTCTCCATTAGCTCCTAAGGTAAAACAGGTTGAGAACCCCTCACCCATTGCTCAGCAAATGCTATATAAGTGGGGCAAGCTCTATAGAGTATTTCGTGTAATCCTCCCAAACTGAAGTACAACATGAACTCACACAGTGAGCTGAGAAGAGGTGCGCACCCATAGCCCCATCACTCAGCAGGTGGAGGCAAGAGCATGCTGTGAAGCTGAGGCCAGCCTGGGATGTACAACAAGTTCAAGGCCAGCCCGAACTACAGGGCCAGTTCCTGTCTCAACAAAATAAACAATCAAATCAGAAAACCAAACCAAATCCCAAAACAAACAAAAAACTATCATTGGTCCCATTCCTCAGGCAAGGAAAGTTAAGTATCGCCAGAAAAAAGCAGCAGAGCCGGAAGCCGGTGCCCTTTGCCCCACCCCACTCCCTGGACCAGGCCAGAGCTGTCAGGACTCAGATTTGGCTCCATCCTGACTCCTCCTCCTTGAACAGGCAGAAGCCCCTGTAGGCACCAGGAAAACAAGTCTCTTGGGGCACCAGGAGGCAAAAACACACGTAAATAAAACTTGAACCCCAGTGCCCGCTGTGAAGATTAGGCATATATTTATAAAAATCACCAGAGCCGCTGTTCCTCGGTTTCGTGTTTCATTTACGGTGAACACAAATAGCTTCAGCAGGAATATCTGGAATCAAAACAGAGCTGCAGGTTCCGGAGCATCTGTGCTATAGGGGTGCAGCATGCACTGAGATAATTTTAGCCGAATGTGTTATAAACAAGATCTGCAGAACCGCGCAGCGGGCTGAGTTTTGAAAACTTAAGATTCTAAATGTATAAATTGTTTGGAACATTTAACATCTAGTCATTAGGCAGTCACCCCCTTGCCCTCCGTTTTCAGCAAGAAGCTTGCAGCACAGGGGCCTCCAGCTGACACCCCCTTCCCAAGTATTAAATAGGAACAGCTAGGCTATGATACGGGGGCGCGAGCGCACACACATACACACACGCACGCATGCACACACACACACACACACACACACACACACACACACACACACACGCACACCAGCTGGTCTAGATCATTCCTTGGAAGACAGAGCCGCACCAAGGCAAAACATCCATTTACCGCTGCGCCGCAGTTAACGTTTCTCAGGGACAGAGGCCTTTTTTTTTTTTTTTCCAGATTGAATTTTCCGAGCCAATCTTATACCTCAGGTTCCAAACTCTCTGCTCAATTGAGGGAAGGAGGCTAAGACAGGTGGAGAGGGATGAAGGAGGCCCAGGATGCTCATACCCGACCATGAAATCCCTGGCCGGCTAAGGGTATCATCTCCTTTCCACAGAGGGTGAAACAGAGGCAGAGAAACAACATCCCCAAATCAAAGCACTGTCAGGAGGCAATGCTGGGGTCCCAGAGGAAGGGAAAATTGTTGCAATGGCAGCCATATGGCAGACAGGAAGTAGTGAGATCCACTTGTGCTATTTCTTCTGGAAACTTGAAACCCTTTTTCAAGCTCTTTTTCAAAGAATCCCGTTGGTGTAGGGCCAGCGAGATAGCTCAGCAGACTAAGCACCTGTTTTGGCAAGCGCAGGAACCAGGGTTGGATCCCCGGACCTGCGTGCCGTGCCAGCCTCGCCCCTGGGGCGCGCTGGGGGTGCGGGGTGCACGTCTGTGATCCTAGTGCTGGGGAGGTTGAAAGTAGAAAGATCACTATGAGTCCGAGCTGCATAGCGAGACTCTGTACCAAATACATACATACCAAAAAAAAAAAAAAAAATCCCATTGGACTCTTAGCACTGCATGGACCTGATAACAACGCCAATGGAGCGAAGGGGCTGTGATCAAAGCAAGAGCCTTCCAGCCCTCCCTGTTATCCCGACTCCACCCCCATCCAAACAGGGCAAAGCAACTCTTAAAAAAAATTACAATATATATATATATATATATATATATATATATATATATATATATTTCTAACTCTCAGCTGGGTGACTTCCAAACTCTATTTAATTTGCTTTCCTTTTCCTATTTCTTGTTTTACCACATTTATACACTATCAACTCCATAATCTCAAACAGTAAAATTTAGCTCATTTAATAGATCCTTTTTATTTTTGTCTTCTTGAGACAGGGTCTCGCTACGCAGCTCAGGCCGGCCTTGAGCGGACTTTGCAGCCCGGGCTGGGCTCAAGCTCTCAGTGATCCTCTGCCTCAGCCTCCCGAGTGCTGGCATTACAGGCGTGTGACATTAAAGCATGCAACTGGCCTTAATATGACTTTATTTTCTTCTTTTTCTCCCAATGTTTGAAACTTAAATATACGTTTAAATCTTTTACTTTTGTTTTTCACTTTTTGAACTTTAGGGGCATAAACATCATTTACTTAAAACTACAGCTTCTTGTGCACAACACTGAGTTCTTGTCTGGGACATATGATGACCTACATGGTGAATCTTAAATCTTTGTCTCCTTCCCCTCTCCCTTCCTCCCACCTTCAGCCTCTGGGTCCCCTCCCCATTTGCAAAAGCTCTATCTCCCTCCCTCCTTTTATCCGTCTTTTATTTTGCTCTTCATTCATACACTGGATCACTCAAAGGGGAGTTGTGACATTTTAAACCATTTAATTTTTTTTTTTTTTACCCTTTCCCAACTTTTTTTTTTTTTTTTTTTTTATTAATTTGTTTGCTTGTTGTGTTTGTTTGTTTCTTTATTTATTCATTTTGTGGCTGGCTCAGCCTGCCCTAGTGGTGGCGCTGGCGCAGCATGTGGTGCCGGGGATCGAACTGCAGTCCCTGCAGTTGCCTGAGCCCTCCTAAGCAGGCACTTTAGACCACTGAACCATGTCGCCGGCCCTCTTTCCCAACTTTTAAATTGAGAGATTTCACAGCTTCGCCTTTTGCTTCTCCCTTCTGTCAACTACAGTTATTTTCTTTTCTCAATTTTTGTTTTAGTTTGGTTTTGGTGGTACTGGGGATCAAACCCAAGGCCTTGAGCACACAAGGCAAGAGCTCTGCCACTGAGCCACATCCCCAGCCCACTACAGTTCTTTTCTTTTCCTTTTTCATTTATTTGAAGGGAGGAAGTATCAGTCCATATTCAGATGGTTCCAAGGTAGAGTGGCAAGTGGCAGAGGATAGCAGTTCATGGCGGTGGAATACAACAAAACAGCAAGAACAAATGGGAGGAGGAGAGGCAACAATAGCTAGTTACTTTCTAATTATGAAGATCACTAGTGTTTTTGTACTAATATTCAGCCGCAACCATAACTCTCTACTTTGCTCATAATTTGACTCTAACAGTTGAAAGTCAGCAAATAGCATTTACGCTACTGTGGTTATGTAAGTATTATTTATTGCTGATTCAAGCAGTGCCTTAGAATTCCATTTATTCTCTTAATAATCCATGATAGGTGACTGGCAGGACACTCTTTCTAGCATTACGCTCTGCTTCGTTCTCTCTTATGCTCCATCAAACACTCAAATCATTGGCATATTTTAGTTTGTTTTCTGTTTGGACTATGACTGCCTTGCGTGTTTTTGCTTTTCCTGGAGTTGGTAATTGTCATTAGTTTCTCTCTTACACAGCATTATATTTTCAAATTTTAAAGCAACTTCTCTTACTCCTATAGTCAGAAGTCCCCATTTCCTCAAGAACTTTCTTTTCTCCCCAACCATCTTCTTTTTCCCTTCCAAAAACCTTCCCTTCTAACTTCGCAAGGGTATAGCTATCCTGAGCTTTCCCATCACCACAGGCCTGGGCAGGACCTCTCACACAAGAGTCCCATATCTTCCTTTCTTGGTTCTTTTTTCAGTTTGCTAGAAAAAAATCTTAGCATGATAATGAGTGTAAAGTTAAGTGGAAAATTATTTTTCTTCAGGATGTTGATTATTCTTCAGTCTTTAAACCCCAGGGCTGCTGCTGGGGTGGCTAGTACCAATCCATTCCATTTCCTTTATTGGTAGGAAATTTTCTTTACGAAAATCTTTAGAATTTCCTCTATGAAAATCTTTAGAATTTCCTTTCCTGAAGATACATCTATTTGCGGGTTTCTTTTTTCACCTATAAAACTGGGCACTCAGTCAGCACCTTTCAAGTGTAAGAAGACGCGGGCTTCTTTTTTTTTTTTTTTTCTTTTTTTAAACATATATGGGGTCTTTCTATGTAGTTAGGACTCATAGTGATACTCCTGTCTCAGCATCCCCAGCCCTGGGAGTACAGGCTTTCTGAGGCCAGCACAGCGTGGGGTACCAGAGATAGACTCCAGGACCTTGTGCTTGCTAGGCAGATGCTTATGCTTCTGAGCCATCTCCCCAGCCGGGTCCTACTACTGTCTCCCTTTCATTTTCTTTCTAGGGCTAGAAATGATCCATAGGATCTTATTTTTTTGTAAATTTTCCAGCTCTTTGACAGTTAGCCCTGTATTCTGAAAGACAACTTCAATTTTATGTTCCAGACTGTCTGACTAATTTTTTTTTACTATGACAGTTTAATTATTTATAATTATATCTATTCATAATTGTTTATTTCTGATTGTTCATTTCTCATGAAAACCTCCTTTTGTTTTATAGCCATGTTATCTTCTAATCTGACTTACTGTCCTCTGAATTATTTCTGTTTCCTCCCAGATTAACTTTTCTTTTTAACTTTAGCTTTCTCTTGCGTGATGATGACTTTCCCTTTCGAGAAGAACCTGCTCCTTAACTGTCTGTTTATAGTTTTGAAAGGACTAGGCAGCTGGTAGATAGTTTTCTAGTTGGCCTTTCCCCAATTGAAGATTCTGACTCTGAGGTCTGTGTGGGGTAAGATGGCCCATGTGACCGGTGCGTCTTGTTATAAGGTTCATACACCAACAGCCAGCTATGCAGAAGGCCTTCCAGATGCCTACAGTGTAGGTTGTCAACATGTGTTCCAGGAGTCTCGGGTTTCCTGGACAACTTCCCTACTCTCTTTGGACCTGAGATCACTGTTTTATGGCCTGAGGGGATAGGCTGCACCTGCTTTCTCCAGAAGATCGGTGTATCAGTCAGCTTTCCATCACTGGATGCAACAGCTAATATCTACAACCTAAAGAAAAAGAAATTTAATTTGTCAGTGGTTTTAGGGGATTCAATCCATGGTCTGCTGGCTCCAAAGGCATCACAATAAAAAAAAAGAAGTGGCAAGGGAAAACTGCTTAGTTCATGGGAGCTGGAAAGCAGAGCAGGGTGACAATGCCAGAGAGGAACGGACCGTGGACCCAAGCATATGCCTGCATTGCCTGTTGCTGGGGTTGGTGTCTAGTTGCTCCACCCCCAACGCCTCATACAGTCACTGGGGCAGCTTCTAGGATATGTCATTAGTTCATGATCTAATGCTGGGATTTTGGGTGTGAGTGCTGCACCTGCCCCCGGGCAGAGAGCCTGAATACAACGTGAGGAGGGTTGAGAGGCCTGCTACCTCTGCCGCTGCTCCTCCCTTTGCCCTTTGCTGTTTTCCACCACCGTGAACTGCTGCCGTCTGCCATGTGCCACTCTGCCTTGGAGCCAGCCAGGCTTGGATTGAAACCTCCACTAACTGTGAGCTAAATAAACCTTTTCTTCCTTAATTTTGGGTGTCAGGTATTTTATCCCAGCAATGAGAGAAAAGTAACTAAGATACCCCTCCAGACAAATCCAAACTATGTTCTACTAATTTCTTAGGTGGCTCCCGTCCAATCAAGTTGGTACAGTTAAGTTTAACCATCACGCTCCACACCTTGTCAATGATCCCTGAACATATCTCGTTAAACCATACTTAACCTTCAAATAAACAGAACAATAAGTTAATAATTCTCCCTAAAATGATATAACTATCTCTGTTTTTGATATAATGATCTCCTATACAATCAAAAATACAATAGTTTCTTCCCCAAAGTTTCAACAGCTCCATCATTTCTCAAAAGTCCAACTCAAAGTCTCTTCTCAAGAAAAACCCTCAGCTGTGAACCTCTAGCAAAATGAGAAACAATTTATGTCATCTCAAGTTACAATGGCACTGTGTAAACATTTCCATTCCAAAAGGGAGGCATGAAGGGGGTAGAAAAGAATAGGACCAAAGTGATACTAAAACCCAGCAGGAAAAACATTAAGTCCTGTAATTCCAAATCCTTCAACTGGGGCACATAGCGGTGAGACGTGAGTTCTAGAGCTGAGTTTCCCACTGCTACGGTTTGGCTGGTTACAGCCCATGTGGCCTTTCTCTTGGGCTGGCTCACAGCCTGCAGCTTTCCTTGAAGATATTCCACTTTCCTGATATCTCCAGTGTTGGGAGCCGCAGGGAGCCAGGAAGCCATCGGGGCTGCCTCAGTGTTGAGAAAACGTCCTGTCTCTTTTAGGCCAGCTATTAGTCGCTAAGCAACCTTGTGTCGTGTGGTGCAGACTTTGCAAAAGTATAAAGAAAGGAACATCTTTGTGTGAGTCGAGTTAGTCTTGCTCATCAGGCAGACCGATGACCACCTAGCCCAGCCACTCGTGCTGTTTTCCTACGGCCGTGTCTCCCCGGGGTTGAATGGTTCGCAGTAAGAACTACGGATGCCTACACTCCAGCTTCTTGGAGTCTCCACTGCACCTCTGGGTTCATTCTCACAGCCTCATACACCCTCTTCTCAGGGCCTCCTTGCCTGGCCTGCCACGCCCTCCTTTAAAATCAGGGTGGAAGCCTCCTTGAACCCACAATTTTTGCATTTTACATGCTAGCAAACCAGCATAATGTGGCCAACACCAAGGCCCGCTGCCATGGCTGCAGTGGCCTCTGAATGTCTGACAGTGCAATGAATCCTGGGAAATCAGTTCCCTGGGAGGTTTTTTTGAGCAGAGGTCCCAGGAACTTTCTTCTCAAATGAAACATCAACACTTTTGCAGCCTGAGTCTATGATGGGTGGGATTTTGCTAATTTCTGAGTTGCCCTCAAGGCATCTTACTTCTTGTCCTTGTACAAAGTAATTGTTTTCTTTTTAATGGTGATCATCTTTTTAGTAACCACACCTGCTTTTTTTTTTTTTTTTGTCTTTTTGAGACAGGATCTCCCTATGCAGTTCAGGCTGGCCTTGAGCTCACTTTTGTAGCCCAGGCTAGTCCTGATTTCGCACTGATCCTCCTGCCTCAGCCTCCCAAGTGCTGGGATTACAGGTGTGCACCACCACAATCGGCTTAACCATACCTCCTTTAATCCTAACTTTGCACAGGATTCTTTCTGGGCCAAAATTTTTGTCAAAACTTTCTCCTCTGCTTTTTGTCCCCAATTCTCAGCATAAATGTGGTTAAAACAGCCAGCTGTACCCACAGTCTGAATATTTGACTGCCTTGAAATTTTCTTTTTTTTTTTCTCATTTTTAAAAAAATTTATTTGCATTTATTTTATGCTTAATTGATTCCCATGCCATAAGTTTTTCTTTCTTCAATTTCTTCTGGCATATTTTTTCCACTGTGCAACTTCCACCTCTGGTTTAGGAACAGTTTGTTTGTTTCTTTTTTTTTTTTTTTAATTTTTAATAGGAAATAACAATATGATAGTTTCCAAACATATTAGTAGTGCATTCACAATAATTGATACATTGAATTTTGTTGTCCTCATAGTAGTTATAAAGAGCACAGTGTGTAGACATGATAAATTTTCTAATCTATATTAGTAGGGGAGGAAAAAAGAAGAAAAACAACACCAACAACAAAAATTTTATCTTCTCTTTGTACAAAGAGAGAGTAGTTGTATATATAGTCTAACGTTCCATAATTGTAGTGGGATACCGGTGAAACTGGCATTGTTGGAGGCTGTTGGTATAAGCCTCTTACAGCTCATCATTCTGATCTAGCTCTGCATTCTATGCCTTGTAATTAAGCTTTTCTGCTCAGTGATCGAGGGCAAGTTAAGGCCAGACCTGTACAATAGATCATTCATCTTTTGTATCTTCCAGGGTCATATCCCCTCAGGATTAACTTTGGAACCATGTACAGTGTTTTGTAGAGATGTTGCCAGTGTCAGCCATTGGGATGAGTCACGGCCATTGCTTGACCAGTTTACTCTCTGTGAAAGCCTGAGAGAACGTCCTCTCTCTAGGTGACTCTCTTTAGGCACACTATCCTTCGTTTATCCCTTTCCTCTGAGGTCCCTACATCTCCTTAAACAGAAAATTTGGGAAACCTCCGAGTTATAGGATGATACAGCACAGGTTCTCTTATGTCCCGAGTCCTCACTGATCTTGAAGGGATAAGGCCAAAATATTGGCTATCCTCGTAACCCTTCTTTTCTCCAATTTTTGGACTGTTAACTTACATTCTCAACCCTCCAGCAGAGAAGCTTCATGGTACTATTACTCTATAACATAGATAATTGAGCTTAACATCACTGTCTTTCTGAGTATCAAACATCCTACACTTATCTTGCAATTGATACTTTCTGCCAATCATTAATATTCTAACAAATCTCTTTAGAATTTGTTTTTTTTTTTAATTTTATTTATTTATTTATTTGTTTGCTTGTTGTGTTTGTTTGTTTCTTTATTTATTC
>PVKN010001366.1:0-27500 GCA_004027915.1 Capromys pilorides
GAATTTTTTATACTTGTCTTAGAGCCAAGTATGTTTTTGCATTCTAGAGACTATTTCATTTGCTAATGAAAAGACTACATTCTGCAGCAGCTTTGGCTACAACGTTCTTTAAAGGTCTGCTAGGTCCAGTTGATAATACAGTTTTAACAGAGGTTCCTCTGTTGATGTTTATCTGTAAATGTGTCTATTGATGAAAGCAGAACATTATTGTCTTCCAGTAGCATCGTGTTGAGACCTATTTTCCCTTTTGATCTAATCATGTGTGTTTTGTAAAGTTAGGTTTTCCAGCACTAGCCTCATACACATGGACAATCCTTACAGCTTCTTGTTAGATCAGTCTCTTGATCATTGCATAGTGACCTTGTTTGTCAGTTCCCAAGTCATTTTCTAATCACTGAAACATAGTACCTACAGCTTAGAGGAAGACAGGTTCATTTTGGCTCAGTTTGTAGAAGATTCAGTCCATAGTCAGCCAGTTTCACCCCGGGAAAGGGATGGAGAAGGACCTGCAAAGGAAAGCTACTCATGTCCTAGTAGGCTGACAGGATGTAGAGAGTCGAAGGAGGAGCTGGGTAAGGAGCCATGTCCTTCCGGGTCATACCATTGTGCCCCCCCCCTTCCGACCGGATCCTACCTCCCAACAGAAGTCAGCTATGAGACCCCGTAATCCAATCACCTTCTAAACAGGTGGGCTCAGGAACCATCTTAGATCTAAACCATAATGATCTCCATAGTTTTTGTCCTAAAACCTGTTGAGTCTGATGTAAGTATAGCTGTTATTGTTTACTTTGGGTCTCTATCTGCATGGAGTATATTTTTCCATCGTTTTCCATTGAATCTGTTTACTAGTATTTACTAGCGAAGTATTTGCTAGTGAAGTGCAATTGTTTTAGGCAGCCTATCATTAGGTCCTGATTTTATTCATTCAAACAGGCTTTATATTTTTATTAAGAACTTTGTCTATTTACACTCATGGTTATTAGTTAAATTTCTTCTTGTCATTTTGAATACCCTCTGTTCTCTTCCTCATATGTTGCCCATCTTTGTTTGATTTATTTCATTAATGCATTTTATTATTTTGTATTTCTGTTTTGTGCATCTGTTCTTTTAGTGATTTTTATATATTAATGATAATAGTTGCCTTTATTTCACTTCCAGCCATAGGACTTTCTTTATTCATCTTTTATGGAGCTGGTCAGGATGTGATGAATTCACTCTGTCTTTACTTCTCTTAGAATGTCTTTGTCCTTCATTTCTGGAGCATAGCTTTCCTACGTACATTATTTATGGCTGGAAGGTTTTTTTGTTTCAAAACTTGTAACCTGTCATTCCATTCTGCCTTGGCCTGTAAGGACTCTGCACAGGTGTCAGTCTTATGCATTCTTGCACCTCGAATCCTTGCGTGTTGGTATTTCCTTGAGATTTCAGTTTCCTTTTCTCTGATGACTAATGATGTTGGGGAATTTTCTCCCACTTGTTGATAATTATATCTCCTTCCTTTGCTAAGTGCTTCCAAAGTCTTTGTCTATTTTTATGTGTTTTAGTTGTCAAGCTGTACAAGTCTTTTATATATTCTTGATAAAACTCCATTGTCAGGGGTGTGTTTTGTGAATATTTTATCTCAGTTGATATTAGCACAAGTATGATTTTAGTTAGAATGAACTGCAGTTTGTCACTTTCCCTTCTCTGTGTTCACTGCTTAAACCTAAGCACCTCAGGGTGCTGAAATGGTGAGGTCAGGGTTTGTGGGAAGGTGCGGACACATCCATTGTAGAACGTCACTAGCATAGGCGCCCTGAGTCACACCGCCAACACCAAGCTCTTCAGGAGCTGTTTGGACTTACAACAGCCTTACTTTTATTTCTAAAATATGCACTAACTTAAACACGCAGATGCACTGACCCTAACCTCATCACTCCAGATGGGATTTTTCATTTCTATCCAGATCATTGCTCTCTTTAGCCACAACTCCATACTTCACGTAATTGTTAGAGACGTGAAGTTTTGTATTTTCTTCTTGATACACTCCAAGTGCTTTTGTTTTTTTGTTTGTTTGTTTGGCTGTGTCAGGCTGCCTTAAGGGCAGGTTGGGTAAGGCTCGTGGAGCTGGGGATGGAATCCCGGTCTCCTGAGCCTGACTGCATCTGCCCCAGCAGGTGCTTAAACAACTGAGCCAACCCGCAGGCCCCCTCCAAGTGCTTTTGTTGTGACAGCATCGTGTTGATCTTTAGCCATAGCCTACTAGGCAGTCCCAACATGTGGTAAGTCTCCGCCTACATCAGTAAGCAATGGAACCAGACAGAGACAATACTTGACCATGAGGTGAGCATTGCTTTAAGATTATTTTCTAGGTTCTGGGTTCCTGCATGAGACAGGCAAGTAGATGGGTATTTGGAGTCTCGCGTGATGCGTTAATCTCCCACTGATCACGTGCGTGAGTGGGCTGAGGTCCTGCACCACGGCTGGAACAGTCCACGGCAGCAGAGCTTCTCTTCGTTACCTAATAACAGCAGTCACAGCGTTAGAGACAATGTCTTGCAGCTGGGTTTTGACACACCCTATTTAGGGCTGTCACTGGAGAAATGAACTTTTTTCAATGATTCAGTGAAAAACTCAACTTGCAAAGAGAGCCTATAATGTTTGGTTAAAATAAACAGGTCTCTTCGGAGCTGCAAAGAGGTCTCCGGGGAAAGGCTGAGGGTAAAGGGCTGGGTCTTATTTCAAAGACAATCTTAATTAATGATCTGGACGACCATGATGGCAGCTGGCTAATTAAATTCGCAGATGGGGCTCAGCTGAGGGGTGGTAGGAACTCCAGGGAGGTGTAAAGCATTAGCTAAAGAGTGGCTGTAGTCTCCAGGGGTCACAGCGTGGCAGGCGGGGGCTTGGGGTCATCTGCCTCGAAGTCGTAACTCGGCTCCTGCAAAGGGTGCTGGGTAGGGGGTGGAACTGGGCCTGCATCTGTCCACTCCGTCCTTGCCGTCCTGGGTACTTCCCCCGGGGCTGTTGGAGGTCGAGAGTCCTAGCCCTACCCTGGGGACACTAGTTATGCTCTCTCTGCAAAAGGACGTAGAGGCAAGGGGGTGAAACCCTGGTCAACCCTAAACCTCTTTCTGTCTAGTACCTTCTCAACTTCTCACATCTCTCACACAAAGTTGACTGTGAACTACTGTGCATATGTGTCTGTTTATGGTATCTGTGCAGGTGTGTGTGTGTGTGTGTGTGTGTGTGTGTGTGTGTGTGTGTTATTGGGGACTAAACCCAGGGCTTTTTCTCGGAACTGCATCCCTAGCCTTCCCTTTTTTAAACTTTGAAACAGGGTTTCCCTAAGTGGTCAGTTTGCATGAGTTATGCTTAAACTTGCGATCCTCCTGCCTCTGCCTCCCAAATGGATGGTATTATAGGTCTGTGCCCCTAGGCCCACACCATAATATACTATTAGATATATTTTTGGCCCCTGCAGAACAGGTTACATGAAGGCCAGCCAGAGGCTTCATCCCCAACAACCAAATGCCATAGCCTCCCAAATTCAGCTCAGTGTCTGTACTTTTGAACATGAATGAAAGGGAACATGCACACCATCGCCAGAGCACTTGAGCCCGCCCTTGGTCCGCCCCACCACACCACGCTCTCCCTGAGTAAAAACTCAGTGCCACACAGCTGCACTGAGATCAAGTGTATTCGCTTGCCCTGCAAGGCGCTCCTGGGGCCAAGGTGTACAGAGGACAAACTGTGCTCGGGTGTGCGGGAAGGAGACCAGGAAACAGTTCCACTTGGGACTGTAGATGGCAGCCTCCGTGAGAGACAGACCTGTAGGCAGCGCCACATTTCCCGGCATAAAGGGAATATTTGAACGCCTCAGCCATTCTTCAACTCAGCATCCTTGGAAGGAGGTGTGGCGGCTGCCCAGGAGCTTGGAGCTCTGCGGCCTCTCTTCCGAGGCCAGGGGCAGGGGGTCAGGTGCTCAGAGCTCCCAGCGCCTCACGACCCAGGCTGGGGGTGTCCAGAGACACAGCGAGGGCTGGCCTCGGAGACTTCCCTGCTGCTCCCGCCTCTCTGCTGGTTGCAGCCTGCCGTTCTGGGGAGGACGGTCAGGGATGACCCCCGCTGGTGCTTCCTGCGGTGCTGGAGCGAGGCTCTCGCCTCCTCTACCACACACTCCTTGCTGCCTGACCGCCCCCCTCACTGAGCCGCCTCAGCAGCGCTGGCTGGCCCTTTCTGCCCTCCTCACCGTGTGGCCCTGTACCCACCCAGCTGAGGCTGTGGTTGTTAATCCCACAACCATTTCTGTTGGCAAATCTCCTTTACATCAGCAAGTGAGCTGGGGCACCTGGTCAGGGTGGGACGACATGGACCACATGTCCCTTTGTGGAGTGAGGGTGACAGCTCCCTCTCCCCCAAACAAAAGGTACATGAAGCAATAGCTTGGAGGGCACTGCGCACCAGGTGGTGGTCCCCAAGGGATGGACAGTTGTTAACAAGGACAGCTTTCTGATGACCCCACCTGACAGGCTGAGGGAGTTTCCAGGGGGCGACTCTGGAAGTGGGTTCAGAGGGGCACCTGGGACCTCCCAGAAGAAGAGATAGGTAGGTGGAGCCCCTAGGCATCAGAAGAGGGGGTGCACCAGGGAAGGATCTGAAAATCTGAGGAGGACCAAGAGTGCGAACCTTGGAAGGTCAGCTGAATGATGACCAGGGCTTGCACGGGAAGCTGCTTGCAGCAGGGAAAGAACTGGCTGTAGCTGAGCTGGCGTGGGTGGGAATCGCGCTGCCCCCAGCAGCCTGCGTGTGGAGCCCCGGAATCCCTGGGCAGTGGGGCGGGGTGGGGGGGGCAGGGAATACGAGCGCTAGGGGCGTGCTGCTGCAGGGGTCCTGCCTCCGCTCAGAGCGGGCCTTACAACAAGTGCACTGCTTCCAAGTAATGAAATTCCCTTACAGACAAAGCGCAGGACTGTTTTTAGGAGTGGAAAAGGTAAACAGCGCAAGATTCAGCACGCGTGTAAGCAGAAACGCGCGAGGCACCATGACCAGCGTGACGTGAGAAGCAGCGGGCAAGGACATTCAAACGTGCTTGTAACTGGGCTCTACACATTCAGAAGGCGTTAGGGCTTGTGTGTCGGTGTCGCCCCAAAGCCTCGTGCAGTCATGGGGTGGCTTCTGCAGTTTGTGATTGATTGTTGTGGGTGTGGGTGCTGCTCCCACCCTGGGGCAGGTAACCTGCATTACCATATAAGGAGGGGAGAGAGACCAGCTGCCCCCTGAGCCACTGCCACTCCTTGCTCTCTGCTCTTTGCTGCCACCATAAAGGACTGCCCTCTCCTATGCGCCGCTCTGCCTCAGAGCCAGCTGGATATGGACTGAAACCTCCAATAACTGTGAGCTAAATGAACCTTTCCTTCCTTCATTTTGGGTGTCGGGTATTTGTCCCAATAAGAGAAAAGTCACTGAGATAGAAGGTAAGTACAGATGTGGGAAATATCTTTAAGAGACCTAGGTCAAACTTCTAGAGCTGAGGTTCGTAGCCTGTGTTGAAAAACACGCTGGATGAATAGGATTACTAGCAGCTTAGGCCCCACGGCACAGAACCGTTAGTGTGCTGAAAGACGTGAGCCACAAACACGTGCCAATAAAAGGATAAAAGATTAAATCTGACAAAATCTATAAAAATAGGACTAGTGAAGTTAGCAGAGTAGAAGGTAAAATCAAAAGATAAACTTGCATTTTTATGTTCCAACAATCAGAAATTGAAGCCTTTAAAGAGCCATTTATAGGCTGGGGTAATAGCTTGGCGGTCTTAGTGCCTGCCTGGCAAGTACAAGGACCTGGGTTCGATCCCTGGTACCACATGCTGTGCCACGGTGCCAGCCACCATGTTGGCCACCGTGTCCAGGATTTGTGGCACACGCTTGCAGTCCCAGCACATGGGAGGCTCACACACAAGGGTCACTGTAAGTCTGAGATGTGTATTGAGACCCTGTACCAAATAAATAAGTAAACAAATGATTAAAATACTTTCAAGTACCACCTATGATATCACCAAAGCCCTGAAACACTTCGCAGTAAGCTAGAGAAATGTGCAAAAGCCTCCGTGAGGGCTGTGCCATGTTTGTGGATTTGAGGACAGCTTTGCTGTGCCAGCCAGGGGCCCACAGGTGCCATGCGGTCTTCAGTGAGGTCCTAGCAAACCTCTCTGTAGGAACTGAGAAGGCTCATCCTAAAATTTATGTGGAAATGCGGAGGACCCGGAAAAGCCAGAGTAACTTTAAATAGCATGAGCGTCGTCACGGAGCTAGTCCCTCCTGGTTTCTTGACTTACTGTTCCCCCCTCTGCCTGTGGGCAGCTGGGCCACTCATGGTGAGGCCAGCACAGGCCAGGAGATGCCACGTGACCAGAGAGAAGCCAAGTGTGTGACGTGAAGGGCGCTCCTGCCTCGGCACAGCCACGTCTCAGCTGAGTCCCATCATCACAGACGCGGCACTGCTGTATCAGGGCTTGCGAGGGAGCAGATTTAGTATGGAGCACGTAATTTCTAGGATTGCTTTATAATACTCACCCAGAGAGTTCACCGCAGAAGAATACCAGGATCTGTCCATGCAGTAAAACCGAAAGCGTCCAGCTGAGGGCCTGAACCCCCACAGCAATGTCCTCCACAAGGCCTGCGGGAGGCCTGGAGCCCACGACAGCAGGTATAGTGCAAGTCTGTACCAAGGGTCTGCTCTGGGGAGGCCCAAAGGTCAGTGGTGGAAGCTGGAAAGGCTGCAGAATGAAGGATCTGTGCCAGCGGGCTGAGGGGTCTGCACTGGGGCCAGGAAGTGACGCTCAAGGAAAGCACCGAGCTCCCCCGAGGATCACTGCAGCCATCCTCGGTGACAGGGAAGACCTGAGCGCCCCGATAGTGAGAACAGCCTCGTTCACACCAGGAACGCCAGCCAGCGTGACAAGCTCCTCCAGGGGAAGCAACAGCGTGCCGTCTCCCGCTCCAGCTCTGCTCCTGTGCTGCCGGCAGAGTCCTCCGGGGGCCCCCACACCAGCACTGGCTGATCCAGTTCAGCAGGGCGGTACCAGCTGACCACCCATTAATCCACCGCAGTGCTCTGACTGGGTTCTGATTTGTCAGATTGAATTTTACAGTAGGGAATTGTTTTCCTCGCATGGCCAGTGCCTGGGTGCTCTCTAACCCAGCCTGAGGTGGGGGGATGTGAAGAGGCCCTCTCAGGGGAGACGCATCCTCGCCCAGTCTGGGATTGCGTCTTGGCCGTCCCTCAGGACGTATCCTGTGAGTTCTTTGGCTCTGCAGGTCTGGGCTCACGTGACCCTGTGCCAGCTGCTGTGGCATGGGGCTGTACACCAGAGTGGAGAGAGGCATGCACCGGGCATGGAGATAGAGACCATCTGGGAAGGCACCACATGAGCAGAAGCTCCCTGAGCATGGTTCACACTGGGGGCAGAAGACCGAGGCCGACAGGGAGAGCAGTGCTCACACCACAGAGCTCGGGGAGCCTGGGAAAGGCCTCAAGGCTCCCAGCAGCGCCCCCTTCAGGTGCCTGGCTCGGAGGCACCAAAGCATCTCTTCATTGAAAAACCAAGTCAACCAGTATTTCAACCAACATCATTTTGTATCATGTTTTCACCACTTTGAAAAAGCTGCCCATTGTATTCAGCGCATGTTTTACTTCGGGGAGCTCAGTGGGTGCTCCCCTCACCCACCCTCTGCAATCACGCACAAGCTCCATCCTAAAGCCTTGAAGACAGAGAATCTGAAGTTTCCAGCTCTCAGGCCAGATAGTGGAGGAGCTGGAATGAAAGCGTGGCTTGGAGCTGGAGCTTTGCCACGGCGAAAACCAAAGAACACGAGGGGATTTTTTTCGGTAATTTCCCATTTTAATAGAACCATAATTGTGTCTGCTCTGCCTTATGGCTCCTTGATCGCCGGTATCCTGCGCAGACACTGGCTTCTCACCGCATCCCCATGACTGGGTCTCGCTTTACGATAATCCCAATACCGAGACGGTAAATGCAGCTAGGACAGAAATGTGCAGCCCTCGTTTCTCTCCACTGGCACTGGGCTCGGTTGGCACAGGAGCCACGGGGTGTCGCGTTTCCCCCTCACCTGGCCGAGACAGAGGAGGTCCTGCCAACCTTCTCTCTCTGCCGTGCACCTGCCCTGGCTCCCACCGGACCTGGCACCCACAGCAGAATGGGCAGCATCCTCTGCCCAGAGCTGTCCCCTCCTGGAGTTTGTTCCTCTGAACTCCAAATCCTTGTAAGCAACCTTGTAAGCAACCAAGCCAGCATTTTCACAGCATTACTGTTTCTGAATACCCGCTCCTTTGCGTGTTTCAAAGACAGATCTCAACGTTGCAGCTTAGGACGGTTGCGGGGAGAGGGGCAGTGCATGTTGCAGAACTTGTTTCAGCATGCTGATTTCATAGGAATTCTCCTTTGCACCAGTGCATAGCTTGCTTTTTAGTTTCAGTAAAAGACGCAGAGGAAAGCAGGGCAATCCCAGAACAAGCGCGCTGCCTGGAGGATCTGCTGCGCACAGCTAGTCGCTCTTAAATTGTCGTGCACGTGTTAGAGTGTCATGGTTGATGGCGGCATCTTCATGGGGCTCTAGTGGGTCAGCTGAAGCAGGCCACGGGCTTCAGTCTCAGACTTTTTGTTTCCTTTTGGCTGCTCCCCTCAACTCATTGTCTCCATTTGTAAAATGTGGACAAAGTCTCTTTTTCTTGTGCACACACTGCTGTGTCATGAAAATTATTAAGATGCATTTTACTCAGTTGAAAGAAAAAACATGTAGAGCAGTGCCTCGTAGCTGCGACTTTGGCAGCTCAGCCATAGAGGCCAACAGGGAGCTTGGATTGCCAACGTTTATTATTATTATTATTATTATTATTATTATTATTACCTTTAAAAATATTTTACTTTTTGTGGCTGGCTCAGCCCACCCTGGGGCAGGGCTGGCACAGCATGCGGTGCCAGGGCTCGAACTACAGTCTGCCTAAGCTTGCCTAAGCAAGCACTTTAGACCCCTGAGCTATCCCGCCAGCCCCTGGACTGCCAATGGTTTAAGGACCTTTCATATTTTTATTTTTCCTTTGTATTTATAGATATTATATTGACAGACACAGATTTTTTAGAAGTATCCCAAAAACCAGTCATCTGGTCCTTTCGGAGCCTATCTTTGACCGTAAGAATAGTTCTGGCTGCACTGAGTCCCATCTGTCACTCAGCGCTGATTCACTCATCAGCCATTCCATAAATAAGTGATTGAGTAGCCTAGGAAGGGAAGCAGCCGACTGCTTGGTGGACACCCCACCACAGCTGCCCCAAGTTGGCCCGAGAGGAGAGCCAGGGAGTCAGAAGCCAGGCTGCAGGAGCTGCCGTGGCCCATCAGGAATCGGTGGAAGACAGAGAAAGCACCAAGGAGAGGCAAGGCCCGGCCCCTTGGACTGTACGCAAGCTCGCCGCCCTGGGCTGGTGTCACACTCACATCCTTAACCCCAGCAACTGGCTACGAATCAATCACAAACTCTACATTCGGCTACCTCTGAGAAGCCCACCCTCCAGGACCGCGTAAGGCTTTGTGGGGACATTCAGATGCAAACCCTGACAGTAAGTTAAGAGCTCAGTGGCACAAGTAATAGACACTCAGAATTCTGGAATAATTGTCAGAGAGGGATAGAAAACAATTTTATTCCTACTAGGAAAATTAGAAGACAAAACTGTTTAAAAACTATTTAATGGAGTTGAAAGAAAGGACACAAATTACAAAAATAAATGTAAGTTTTGACATCAAATTATAAAAAATTGAGGAGAGGGAAAATATAAATGTGTGTGTGTGTATATGTGTGTGTGTGTGTGTGTGTGTGTGTGTGTGGTGGAAATTATTATAACTTGAAGTCGTCTAAGGGTGTCTTCTGTCAGCTTCATGATAATCAGATAATATAGCTTGATTTAAATCATTTTAAATTTACCCAAGTGTGTTTTCTGGCCTAACCTACATTCCATTGGTGAATCTCGTTTATGTGTACTAGAGAATATGTTAGAAGTCTTGTGGTGTAATTCAGTTCTGTTTCCTTATTGACCTAAGAGGGAGGGAAACGTCTTCGTCTGTACAGAGCTGACATGGAAAACCTGCACCTGACACCCTAAACGGTGAAGGAATGAACGAGCTTCCCCCTAAGACAGGCCAGAAGCAAAGGTTTTACCTTCACCATTAGAAGTTCCCGACACTGGAATCAGTCACGGAAAAAAAAAAAAGAAAAGGCATAGAGATTAGAAAGAAAGAAAATCGCTCCTATTTTCAAATGATATGAATGCATATGGCACATGTGTATGCTTGAGTTGTATAGCTGTATGAACTCACTAGCTCTACACAATTCTAGTAAATTCCTTAGGGCTTCCTATGTAAACTATCATGACACTTACCAAGGATAAGTCGAGCTAGATATTAACTGCTAGAACTGGGATAGCAAGGTTGCAGGCTATAAGATTAACACAAAATTAATTACATTTCTATATACTATCAAGTGCATGAAAACCAAAAAATAGAAATATTTAAAGTGCTTTTTATATTTCATTACTCCATAGATAATGAAATACTTAGATATGCATCCAACAAAAACATCTACACAATTTATACGCTAAAGGTAATAAAAAATGGCGACCAATAAATGGAGGCATAGTATGTCCATGGATTGGGAGATTTAATGTGCTAATTGAGATAATTCATTTCTGAGTGGCTTAACACAATTACTATGAAATACAAGAAAATTCTTATTGTGGACTTCAATTTATTCTGAAATTTATATTAGGATAGTCATAGTCCACAATAACTGAACAACTCTGAAGAGCAAGAGCTGAGGTGGAATCATTACTCGCTGTGGAGCTTGTTGCATGCCCACAGTGCCCAAGTCCGTTACTGGACAAGGGAGGACATGGAAGCCGGTGGGATCAAATCGAGACGCAAATAAATGCTGATTTTGCTTGTCCAGTGGCCTACTTACTCAGTAACTGTGGGGCACAACCAAGGCACACTGGGGCTGCGGACCCGCGCTCGGACTTGCAGCCCGGAAGGGCAGTGTGGCCTGTTACGGCGCCCTCTTCTGCAGCACCCCAGTGTAGCGTCCGCTGGCGTGCCGTGTGGCGCAGTGCTGTGCCTTTGTTCTGTCACACCTTGGTAGCACTGCTTGTGAGAGTTCTGCCAATAAAAATGAAGTCGTCAAGTCGGAGCTTCCCCTGAGCCTGTCTTTATTCTGAATATTGGAACGTATTAGACACAGTTCCTCACTTGGTGACCGACTCATTCAGCAACCAGCTGCACGCACGGAGCTTAGTCGCTAAGCCAGGGAGGTTTGTATAGCCAACCAATGTTTGACAAAGTTTCAAGATGAATGCAATGGAGAAAGGATACTTTTCAACAATGAGATGAAAAAATATATATACACACATAGGAGAAAAGAATCTTGCCAATTGGACAGCTACAGAGCAGAAAAATAATTTATACCCAAAGCTCACATTCTTTTAAAAATTCAAAATGAAGTGTGGAATTAAATGTAAACTTTAGGGAAAAATTCCTAAGACAGAATCTTCATTCCCTATGGCTAGGCTAAGAGTTGTCAGGCTTAGCCCTAAAAATATGATGCATGAAGTAAAAATTGATAAATTAGATGATATAAATGGAAGATTTATGTGCTGTAAAAGAACTTTGCAAGCTATGTACTTGATAAATGATTTTTCTATGTATATAAAAAATTTTGAAAACTCAGTGGAATGCTTAAAAATCTATTTAAATCTGGGGATAGATCCTCACAATAGAGTGGTTTCCTAGCATGTGTAAATCCCTGGTTTAGACTCAAATGTTGAAAAACAAAATCACTCCAAGTAGAAACTGAGCAGAAAGGACATGAATAGAAATTTCATAGCAGAGGTCATTAGGTAAACAAATGAGAAGGGTTTATCTTTTTCAGGCAGTTTTAGCAGCCATCGCCTGGGACCCTGTCAGCAGGGACAAATGTCAGACCTCTGAGATAAAAGCTCGTGGGGGGCCCGGCCATCTGTGCTTTGCCAAGGCCTCTGGGGCTTCCAGTGCTTGAGTCTGAGATTCACTGGTGGAAGAAGACGTGGCACTCAGGGCTTATGTGTGTGCATGCGCGTGTGTGTGCGTGTGCGCGTGCATGTGCGTGTATACACGAAAGCTCAAGGAAAGGAAGAAACAGCACACAAGCACATGAGCACACATAGTAAGATTGGGGTAATTAGAAAGCAGAGCTTGAGAGGGTCAGAACTGCAGGAGGGGAGCAGGGATGGGGCACCCCCAGCTAGCTGCTGAGGACACCCTGAAGCAGGAGATGGGCTGCTGCAGCATCACGCAACTCCGCCTGGGTCTCCATCAGTACACTTGCTTTTGTGCAGTGATAGAGATTTTATTTCTTAGAATCAAGCAAAGAAGTGATATTAGACTTGCGTTTATTTTAAGAAGTGTTCTTAATAAGTGGAAGTATGGTCAGTGGTTGAATTCGGTAGCATGTCTTTCACACCTAGGAAACATCCCATTGCACATCATCTGTCCATCGATACATTTTCAGCTACTGCTTGTGTGGGGAAAAATATATTTACCACCCTAGAACCGAATGCAACATTTTGAAGAAGGTGTCCTCAGGGGAAATGTCAAGTTACCATCCTCATACAACCACTGGCATCTCAGGACCACGTGTAGTCAGTGGGAAAAGTCACATGAGGGGTCCCTTGCCACAGGGGGAGGGGGTCTCAGATATAACCGAGGGCAAGAGGCCTCGCCCCTGCTACGAAGCAAACTCTGAGACGCCATGTTGAAGGCATTTTGCATATTAACACATGGACCTTGGGCCTATTTTGTTGTGCTTACACCGTATTTTAAGAAAGTAGTTGAAAAACTTGGCTTGATGCACTTTTCCCATTTTACTTTATTTATTTGTTGGTTGGTTTTTTTATTTATTTTTTGCAGAACCGGAGATTGATCTCAGGCCCTCGCGCTTGCCAGACAAGTGCTTATTCTACTGAGCTATTGCCCCAGCCCCACGGTTTTTCCCATTTTAAAACTTGTAGAAAATCTGCTTTGGGTTGGTGTCTTCGCAGAGAGTGCTGGCTTCCCATATACAGCGCTGGTTTCTGTCCTGAGAGAGGAAAGGGGAGGGAGGCACATGTCGGACTAAGCTGCTGGTGTAGGCCGTGAGGCTGGGGGCGAGGGTGCCTGCGAGGGCCAGAGCAAGGCTGAGGACGGCCGTGGCGCGTTCCTCAGCTCCTCCAAACCCTGTCCTTCACCTGTGCTACAGAGATAAATTCCATTGTTGTCATTGAGTGTGGAAAGGTTAAGCCTGAGGTGCCCATGAGGTGCCCAGAGCCTCAGCAAGTGATGGTGGAAGCCCTCACGCCTGTCGCACAGGAAGCAGCCGACACACAAGGGTCCCCTTCGTATCCCCCACCATCTTCTCTTCGGATGATGCCCCAGCTGAGACAATGCAAGCTGCAGGCCTCCTTCACAGCACTGCCCAAGAGGAGCCGAGTGGCTCCGTCTCACTCGCCAGCCACCTCGGGCCCGTCTCTGCTCCCCATGGCCCTTGGGCCCTCGGCTTTCTTTGCCCTGTGCAGGAGCTGAGGTGCTGCTTCCAGCTCAGTATCTTGTCTGAGTGGGCAAAACATCAGCCTCCTCCTTGTTCCACATTTTCCCTGCCTCTTCCATCACCTCTACTTGTCCTGCACCAACTGCCACAGGCCCGTTAGCAGCCCGCAGGCTGTAGGTTAAAGTCAGTGAACTCTATCTCTGCAGAGCAGCGTGTTGCAGCTGGATGGCTGCAGGCCTGTGGACTACTCTGCCCACTCCCTGGGTAGGCCACCAATGACGTACAAACTTGCCGCTCAGCCAGCCTCCTTCCACAGCTGCTCCTGGCTTGGTCTGAGGAGCTAAGCACCATCTAGGGGCCACTCCCATGGGCTCCGGGACCTGCGCAGGTGGAAGGCAGCTGGGCGGCTTGGCCTGACTTCCAGGGAAGGAGGCGGAGATGGGAATCCGCCTGGCGGGAAGAACAATAGGACCATCGTGTTGGAGTGAGACGAAGACTTTTGTGCCTCCAGTCAAATTAAAAGAGAAGGAAAAAGACAGACTTATTGCGAGTGTTATTAAAGATGTTATTAGAGACTTCTGCGTATCAAGTACCATTCAGGTTTGATTATCTCTTTTTACTTGGATGAGCTGACAGTGAGCCTTGCCTCCCATTGTTGGATTTCTTTTTCAGACAAGGCTATTTTTAGATTCTCTCTCTCTCTCTCTCTCTCTCTCTCTCTCTCTCTTTATGAAGTTAGGGCTGGGCAAGTTAGACCTCACTGGCCACAATGCAAGCATTGGCGCCACTATTTTATATCATTTTATTTCTCGATCGGTGGTGCTGGGTTGGAACCCAGGGCTCGTGTGTGCGGGGCGAGTGCCCACCCCGAGCTGCATCTCACCCGCAGCTCCTCTTTGCTAAGAATCACGGCCGACAGGCATGGTGGTGAACCCCCATCTTCATCTGTGTCTTCAAGCTGGATTCGACGTGAGGTGACCTAAAGGATCTGTCCTCTCTACCCCTGGAGGAGCCACACAGGAATGGCCCAGGAGATACGCACAGGAGGCAGGCACCTGCCCTGGCTGCTGGGGTTCCCCTGTGGCTGTCCCATGGAGCCATCTCTGGTGCTAGTGGCTTGCCAGGTGCAGTGGAGATCCGGCTGCTGGCGGAGTGAGGGAGTCAGCTGGGCACAGCGGCTCTAAGGTGCCCACCCAAGGCTGCTGGTAGAGAACGCTCACTAGAGGGTTCACAAAGACCACCTGTGAAGGATGGGGCACCGTGTCCACCCAGTCAGCTTGGGGATCTAACCCGGAGACTGGTGGAGCACCTTGTTAGGAGCCCATGGCCCCAGGGTCTCCCCCTGGCCCCTGGACTCCTCCTCTCTGGCGCCGTGCCCTGCTCTGCATCCCGGCTGCCCTGAGTAGGCAGCTTTGCTCCGCCGTACTGTTCTGCCAGGCTGCTCCCGTCTTGGGGAGAGCTGGCCACGCACCGGGTCCACAGAGACTGCCAGCCATTTACGCCGTGGGCGTCAGGCATCCTGCGTCCCAGCAGCCAGAAAGCTGACGGGACATCTTCCCCTCCCTGAGTTGGGAGCTGATTGCGAGGCAGACAGGATCTGACGGACGGAGGCAGGAGCATCCGCCTGGTGGCTGGCACAGTCGCTCACAAAACCCAGACTCACACCTGCGTCACAAAGGGAGCTCTAAGGCGTGGGCTCCGAAGCGCAATCACGCACAGCACCAGGACCGGAAGCGGCGGCCGCCTCCGAGCCCATTCATCCGCCAGGTGCCGGCTGCCGGCCGAGAAGGCAGGCGGAGGCGGTGCTGACGGGGCTGCTCTTCCCCCAGTCTCGCTCTCCCATGGGCCTAGTCCGCTCTGGGCTGCAGAGACAGCAGCCAGGCCCGCTGCCCAGAGGGAGCTCCCAGTCTCCGACCACAGGAAGCCAGAGAAAAAGGTGGATCCCCTGGGCCGGGGCATAAAGAGCGTACCCGGTGGGTGCCTGACGCGGGGTTTCCTTCCCTGCCACCCCTCCTCCCAGTCCATCCTTCTATGCGGACCCCCATTTCTGTTCGTGTGAGTGACTTAAACTCTGGCGTTTGTGGCTTACTCACATGCGTGACGCCATAGGCCGTGTGCTCGATGTAGCGACACAGTGTGGGACAGTCCTGAGGAGAGGCGGCCACAGCGCCGTGAGGACAGTGCTCTGCAGATCCCGGAGGAGAGCTCTCTGTTCCAACTTCCAGCTTCGCCGTTTCCCATCCAGGCTAGCTGGGGTATGTTACTTAGCCTCCGTAATGACAGGGGCTGAGATGTGTGGGGGTGATTCGTATCAAAATTTACCTTCAGGATCAAAATTTACATTCCCCTTCAGGGGAATGAAATTAGAGCATGTGCCTAAAGCACTTGGGGGCTGGGGAGATAGCTTAGCGATTAAAGTCCCTACCTGGCAAACTCAAGGACTGAGGTTCAATCCCCAGCACCACATGCCATGCCAGCCCAGGAACCCCAGGCACACTGTGCCAGGCGCTGAAGCCAGGTGTGGTGGTGCACACCTGTAATCCCAGAACTGGGGAAGATGAGACAGGAGGATCAGTATGAGTTCACGCTGCATTGTAAGACCCTGTGCCAAATAGATAAATGAATAAAATATTTTTTTTTAATTAAAAAAAAGACTTGGGAAGGAGCCAGGTGTGGTGGTGTGCACCAGTAGTCCCAGCCCTTGGGCGGCAGCAGGGTCAAAAGTTTGAGACTAGCTCTGGTTATATAGTAAGTTCAAGGACAGCTTAGGTTATTTGTCGTGAGACCGTATCTCAAAAAACCAAACCAAAGTAATAAAGCGTTAAAGCAGAGGCTGGTACATCGTAAGCATCCTGTCGGCATCAAGTATCATCATGGCAGCGCATATGGGGTCCCCCACCTCAGAGCCCAGGGGTAGAGAAAGCTTCTTAAGGAAGACAGTCTCAGCCTCGCCCAGGTATCATGCACACGTAGGGCCAGGCCCTTCTCTGTGGCAGGGGCTTCCCTGGGCCAGAATGCAGGGCACTGAGGAGCATCTGTGGCCGCTACATGTGAGATGTCGCAATATGAAGCATCTCCCCACACTGTCCAAGTTCGGGGTCCCCTGGGGAACAGAACTGCCCCCAGGAGGGAACCCCATAAAACAAGAAGTGAATGAAAGCCAGAATAGAGTGGGGGAACCCCAGCAATGTCACAAGTGAGTGGCAGCAAGAGAGGGGTCGCATCTGGGGACTTGCCAGCGTGACACATGACATCAACTCCAGGCTCCTTTGCAGACATTCAGACTCCAGGGAGCAGTCACTGGATGATTTCCTGGCTAACTCCTTGGCTTCTGGTGAGGGCTGAGAAAGGTGAAGCCATCAGCCCCATTTGCCGGTGTACACATGCGTTCAGCATCCACGTGCACTGACCAGTAGGCATTGTGTGTCCCTCCTGACTGTCCACAGCACAGGCCACACGGCATAAGCCACAGGCCACTTGTCCCACATAGCATCACTTTCATAGAATGGGATTTTAATGCCTCCTGCCTGTGCTGAAGGATACCACACACACACACACACACACACACACACACACACACCATGCAACACCCTTACAAGAATCCAGTGGGAAAATTGCCTTTTGACTTTGCTACCAGGAAAAAATTATGCTTTTCATTGTACATTTCAGAATAGCTATAGGAAGGGATTTCAAATGTTCCCAAAGAAAAGACCGGGATCAGCATTTGCTGTGCTGAGTATGCCAGTCCCCATTGGGCAGGTCTCAGGCTCCAGTCCCAGGACCATGTGTGCTCAGTGGGAAAAGTCACCCTAGGGATGCATTGCCAGAAGGGAGGTGGATCTCAGATACAAGTGAGGGCAAGAGGCCTTGCTGTGAAGAACCAAACAGTGAGATGGAATGCTGAAGGCTTCCGGACCTTGGACCTAGTTCATTGTGTTTACATTGTAGTTTAAGAAAGTAGTTGATAATTGTACGACTAATTTCTGTCAGTTTCATTGAATGGAACAGTTAATGTTTGTTTAGTTTGATTACTGCTCCCTGCCCATATTTGGCAATCTGAGCAACTGCTTTAAAAATAGTAATAAAGTAATAAGCAATAGTAATAATAAAATTGTAATAATAATAAAAATAATAATATGCAATATAAAAACCATTGTTAATTTCTTATCACCTTATTTTGAAGTTTTGTATCTTTTTTAAAATTCTCTTTAAAATTAAGAAAGTAGTTGAGAAACTTGGCTCCATGGGTAATGCCTTACAATTTTTCCCATTTTAAAACTTGCAGAAAACCTGCTTTGGGTTGGCATCTTTACAGAGAATGCAATGCACTTCCCCAGCAAGGTGCTGACCTCAGAGGAGGGTGCTTATGTTCCAAGCCAGAGGAAGGGTCAGGAGAGGTACATCTCTTAGACTAAGCTGGCGGTGTGGACCATGAGGTTGAGGGGAAGGGTCCCCGCGAGGGCAGGAAGGGACTGCGTGGAAAGAGTTCAGAGTGGCAGGAGCTGGAGAAAAGCTGATAGGACTGCAGGCTGGGGATGCACGTGCCTACTCTCATTTACTTAGAATTTTTCCCCTTGACCTGATCTTTGGTTTCCAGATTCTTAATTTTATCATGTTATGAATTTTCAAAGTCATTTGAGTCCTTTGCAAGACAAAGTAGGAAATTAATAAATTTTAAATGAAAAATAACAACACCGGCATTGCACTGTTCACACTGGTTTCTGTGACAGCCAGACCAGGGCCTATGGCTCCCCAGCTTGCCATGCACCAGGTCCCTGCAAGGCAAACCTCACTGCCCAAACCTCATTCCTCTGTGGGTCGTGTCCCCGGAGCAGAGCACAGCTTCCTCATCTTCGATCTCCATGACCATTTGCAGCACTACCATGAGAACTTAATTAGAATTCCAGCCCATGAAGGATCAAAAAAGACGAAGACATGCACCTGCGGAGTGGTGCAAAGCTCCTGAGAGGCCAACAAAGGACATGTCCTGTGTTCTCCGGTCATAGCACTGAATCTCTTTGGCCAGGCAGGGATTGTGGCCCAGGACAAAACCTGAATCTGCAGCAAGAAAGGATTCCCAACTTGAATTATTGCTTAAATCACTGTTTGCTTTGCATCTTGGTGGTATTCCTTTGTCCTCTTCAGAATTCATTCCAGTCTGCAAGTTTCCTTCTGAAAGTTCGTTGTGCTCCTCCAAGGAGTTCTGATGAAATATTGAGTGAGAAGCTCTTTGACTGTTCGGCAGTGGTCGAGACAGAAGAGCATGCTGATTGTTAATGTGATCTTGCAGTGGTCTGTCATTGTCTGTTAGAATCCAAATTCGGTACCTGTGGGAGGTAGGTTACATCTGAGTCCTGTGGTTTCTCTTTGGATGTCTGAGCCCTTCTGTACAGTGGCAATACATGAAAGGCTGTATCAGAACACTCTTGGTTCTGCTGTGATTTGACTACATCGTCCCTGAGTTCACATGTTGGAAGTTCCATTGCTGAAGCCCTTAGTTAATGGCCTTTGGAGATGGAACCTCTGGGAGGAAGTTAGGATTAGAAGAGCCCATTTGGGTGGCGCGTGGTGATGGGATTAGTGGCTTTACTAGCAGAGGAAGTGAGACCAGACGTGAAAGCTTTCCCTGTCTCTCCGTGGGACACCTTCTGTCATGTGAAGAGACCCTCACCAGATGCGGCATCAGGCTCTCGGACTCCCTACCCTCGAGAACCATAAATTAAATAAACCTGTGCTCTGTAAGTTCCCCACTCTCAGTTTGTTATAGCAATGGAAAGCAGACTGAGGCAAGTTCTCAGTGACAGTAGTGCAGTGGACAATGGCTGAAGTGAAAGGCCACGGAAGCCAGTGTCCATGCACATGTAAAGTTCAGGAATGGACCTTTCTTCTGGGCAAAGCATTAGGCGTGGCTGCACCTCCAGCCACACCTGTCTCCACGTACAGCACTCCACCCTGCTTAATCATCTGCAGCCTCACTCTACAGAGACCTCTTGTCACATGCGGAGCAGTGGAACCCTGGGAAGATTCCTAGTCCTAGCCTCTAGCCTGGCAAACCTAGGCGAAGGGGATTTCCTTCCAGAAACCTCATGTGCATCACAGGGAGCACCCCACAAGGTCCCGATGGGTCACTGGCTGCCCCCCAGACCAGGGCTGGTATGACTTACACGCAGTCTACACAGCCAAGGGCATGAATTTGCCTGGCTCTTGGTTGGAAATAGAAAAATCAGGGCTGAGTCTCTTGGAACACTGGATGCAATGATCCTCAATGCAATCTTTGTAGAATGTGTGTGTGTGTGTGTGTGTGTGTGTGTGTGTATCAGTAGGTTGCTTTTAGCCTAGAAATACAAAGATGGTTTAAGTATTTTAAAAAATAAAAACTTCACCTGCTCATAATAAAAATTCTTAGAAGTAGGGAAAGAACTTTCTTATCTAAATAAATGGCGCCCATCAGAGACAGCAAACAATTTGCTTAATAATGAAACACTTGATTCAAGTTTGATACAAGATTACTGTGCCCACTACTGCCTCTTACAGTCAGTGTTTTATTGGAAACTTCCAATACTGATACAAGATAAGGAATACTGAGGGTTACATCTCTGAATGATACTGACATGGCAATATTTTGTAGAGGATACAGTCATCTTCATGTAGTAAGCCTGGAGCCTCAGAGCAAGGCATTAGGGGTAATAATGAAGGGATCCATCAAGTGCCTGCATAGAAGGGAAAGACACGTGATTCCAGTTTCCTCAATGACCAGTTAGTAAACCATATTTAAGGAATATACTTATAGTAGCAATGAAAACCACTTTTAAAATCTCAGGATATGAGGCCAGTGAGATAGCTCAGCAGTCTAAAGCGCCTGCTTAGGCGAGGTTAGGCGACCTCAGGGACCGAGGTTCGACCCCTGGCACCACATGCTGCGTCAGCCCCAAGCCTACGGCAGGCTGAGCCGGCCATAATATAAATAAAAAGAAAAAATCTCAGGATAAAAATATACATGTGCTGAACCATTAAATATGAGATTTTATAAAACAGTATTGATAAACATTACAGTCCAGGACACATCGGCATTCTGCGTTCATGGCTAAACAGATTAAGCATTGCAAGAATGTCTTCACGGTCAGCTGTGAACTCTATAGAAGTCCAACAAAACCCAGAGCAGTTTTTCAAGAAATTGTATGTTTATTTTAGAATTGGATAGAAGAGGAAAGGCACACAGATGGCTAAAACAAGATTGAAGAAGATTATAGAGGGGTGTTTGTCGTGCTAGCTGTCAAGGGCATCAATGATCTCACTCCCAAGCTCCAAAGTGACAAGCTTGCTTGCTTGAATTTCTATCTGTTCCTGCTGGATCCCAGGTTCCTTAACTGATGGGCAAATAGAAACCATCATGCCTGGAAAAGATCCATGCCTCCAGCCTGCAGGGCTCGGTGTGGATATCCCACCACGGAGAGCACCAGCGGCACAGCGGTCGCTGAGCAAGACCCAGCTGGTGCCTTCCAGAGAGGATGGGCCACCCAGTAGGCTCCCTGGTCCACCCGTCTCCTGCTTATGCCTGGCCACTTCAGCTCCTCAGTGAGGCTCAGACAACCACAGATGCCCTAGGTCACCATGCTCGGGTGAGCAGTGGCTACGACCCTGGGTGGTGGGGATGAGGAGCTGGACCCCAGCACTCCTTTGGGGAGTCGATTTCTCTGTTCTGGTGCCCTCTCATGCCAAGTGTCTGCCTGAATCCAGAGAGATCTTTGTGAAAGACCGGGCAGTCCGGGTCGCTCTGCAGGTTTTCCACATTACTGAGCATGGAATCTAAAGTCTTTCCTTTTGTGTCTTAGTTCATTTACTGCAGTAACTGAATGCCACAATCAAGAAGTTTATCTCCCCCAGAAGCTTATTCTGGAAGTCTAAGAACACGATCCGAGAGTGCTAAGGGCCTGGTTGCTGGGTCACAACAGAGCAGGGGCGTCACTTGGAGAGACAGAGCGAGGGCCCCAGAGGGAGCTGCTGGCACAAGAAAGCTACCCCCCCCCATGGCTAATCCACTAGTCCTCTAATCCACCAATCCAAAATCGATTTGTCTACATGTGAAGGCAGAGCTGTGACCCAGTCACTTCTCAATGCCCCACCTGGCCCCACCCCTTACTGCTCTCCCCTGGGATTACTGCACCATGGGGTGGGGAGGTGTTCACACCAGAGCTCTTGGCCCAGGGCCCCCAGCTCAGCCCCAGTCTGTGGTGACCTGGGGCCCACTGCTGCGGGGCTCTCGGCCTTGTCCAGCTGCAGAGCCTTGGCACTGCTGTCCCTCCCACCAAACACCACCCTGCACCATACTTGCTGTCCCCAGCCTTGCACAGCAGTCTGGGCTCCCGTGTCTGGCTTGTGACCTCATCATGGCTCTCGTCACTCTCTGGTAGAGCGTGTTTCCTCCCTGAGGAGCTGAGCTCCATGAAAGAAGGACCCAGCCTGCCAAGGTGCTGCTGCCCTCTGGGGCCTGTCCCGTGTCTGCATGTGGAGATGCCGTATTTGTTGAATGAATGAATGAATGAATGAATGAATGAATGAATGAATTATGTTCCAGTGACTGGCAAATAGATCTAAGAAACGGTATAAAAGTTAGAATATACTTTTGTCTATTCTTTTAAATTCTTGATATCACAAAATTTTAATTATATAAGAGAATTTAAAAATTAATATTTTCTAGGTGTCTTAGGTACTGTTCTTTCCTCGCTGAGACAAAATGCCCTATCACCAAAGTCCTCTTCCTCCAGGGGCTGTGTGCACCTTTAGGCCAAGGACTGTTTCTCTGTCCCTGTCCCCACCACAGAGCCCAGTGCCTGTCACAAGCAGGTGCTGAGTAAGTAGCTGGGAAACTCATAATTTGAGGACACAGTAAAGAGATCCCCCTTCTTGGTGTTTATCCCAAACAATTAGGAGCAGCAGGGGGCTGGACGAGGAGAACCACGCAGCCCCCTCCAGCCCCGAGTTCTCGTCTCGTCACAGGCAGCTTCAGGGCGGGCTGACACGTAACGTCCTTCCAGCCGACTCACAAGGGGTTTATCGTGTCTCTTGTACCTGGGCCATGGGTCTGACCCCCTCCCAGGTGCCACTGGCCAATGTTACTGACCCCCTCCCAGGTGCCACTGACCAATGTCACTGACTCACAGTGCACACGCAATGATGCCCAAGAGTGCACTCAATGTGGGGTGCTGGAGTCCTTGTCCCCAGCCTGGCAGTGACCCTTCCCCAGTCCCTCTGGCCCTCCCTACACTCTTCTGTTGAATGAGGAGAATAATGCAGCAGTGACAGTTGGAAATCTGAAGGGCGGGTCCCAGGCCCAGACCCCCTTCTGTAGTCCACTGCAGGATTCCATGGCGACAGGTCACGAATCTGGAAGGAGCATCCCCACGTGCTGAGGTGCCAGGTGCTATTCCACCACCACCGCTTACCAACATTTCTGATTCTGGGTGCCAGCTCCTCAGTCCTTTAGAAGCTCAGTCCATTCACAGATTTTTACAAGGTAAATCCAGTGCTGTATCCATTTTCCACTCAGAAACAACAGAAAAAATTAAATACATATCCTAAAACATAGTGGCTCCAAAACACCAAATGTTTCCATCTCATGTTCTGGGCCTGGCTGGGCTCCACCGGCTGGTTCTTCTGCCACCCCTCTGAGGCCAGGCATCTGTAGAGGAAAACCCGCGGGGCTCCCACAGCCAGCCCCCAAGGCTGGGTGTCCTGGGGAGCCAGGCTGGGCTTGTCAGCCAGAGCATCTAGGTTTCCCTCGCTGTGCCTTGCCCTGTGGCTTGGGATGCACCTGTTCTCTCAGAGCCTGGACCTGGATGTCCCAGGGCACCGCTGCCTTGAGGGACTGCAGGAGCAAACTCCGAGTGTGTGTGGGGAGGGGCAGCAGTGTAGACCAAACCCAGGCACAGATGTGGAGGTTGCACTGCCAGATACTGCAAGTCTCAGGACAGTCATCACCCTGTTGCTGTGACTAGTTACCCGAGGTGATCAGCTCACAGGGATA
The DNA here is from genome assembly GCA_004027915.1 of Capromys pilorides. NCBI lineage: Eukaryota > Metazoa > Chordata > Mammalia > Rodentia > Capromyidae > Capromys > Capromys pilorides. The sequence continues at coordinate 23,630 of PVKN010001366.1, forward strand.
AAGCTCTATTCTGAGGCACCTGAGGTTTGAGTCTGTGGCCACGTAGTCTTCCGCTTTGGGTCTGGGGCAGCCATATCTCATAGTGCAGGTACGTGAGTGCAGGAGGCTGCTTGCGTCATGGCCACCAGGAAGCAAAAGCGGAAGGGAATGGGCCTCAGTATCCACTTTGACCCAATGCTCCTGGTGACCGACTTCCCCCTGCTGTCCCCTCCAAGGCGTCTGACACCTTGCAGCAGAGCCCCGGGCTGGGGACAAAGGCATTCCAGGTCCAAATTGTAGCTGTGAGGAACCACAGCAGCTGCTGGAGACAGCTGGAGGCATGTGATAGAGCCCAGCACCAGGATGCTGACGCCTGCCCACCATTCTCTGGGAGGCAGAAGCAAGAAGACTGCAAGCTAGGGTCTGGGCAATGCAGTGACCTCAAGAGGCCTTACCCAAAGTCAACACGAGAGAGGGCCAGGGTGGAACTCAGCAGGAAGGCTCTGGGCCATATCCGTGGTGTCTGAACTAAATGCCCTCCTGCTGACCGGAGCCTGGGGACTAATGCCAGGTACCCTGTTGGTCTCCCCACGCTGAGGGTAAAGTCACTGAAGATGTGCAGGGATGTGGAATTGAAGGCCTTTCCCCCTGTGCCTCCACACCAAGATTCTGTGACGTAGGCAACAGCAGCGCCTCTCCCAGGGTATCCACTCCCTCTTCTGCCACCGCACAGGGGTACTGGTCTTGAGGATGCGGAGGGCCCCTCCCTAACTTCTGTCCCCTGTGCTCCTAGGTACTCCTTCCAGGACGAGGAGGACATGTTCATGGTGGTGGACCTGCTGCTGGGCGGGGACCTTCGCTACCACCTGCAGCAGGACGTGCACTTCACGGAGGGCACGGTGAAGCTGTACATTTGTGAGCTGGCGCTGGCCCTGGAGTACCTGCAGCGGTGCCACATCATCCACAGGTACTGGCGACGTGGTGGGCAGGGGCCCACGGGGCAGCCGGTATGGCAAGGGGAAAACGTGGTCCCTGATGTTGTCTGAGGTGGCTGTGCCTGGGACAATAGAAAGCAGGAAGCTTTCTTATTGCTTTTAAATTCTCTGCAGACAGACAGCCGCCCTCCTGGCTGGGAGGAGAACTGCGGGGGACAGGGGCAGGGCCAGCACTGGCTGTGGCTTCTCCACCAGGGCATGTGGGACGGGCTGTCCCTCTGGTCCTGGGGCAGCAGGGCTACAAAGGCCGCTGCTCTCTGCCTTCCCATCCCCTGATGCTGTGCATGGTGGAGGATTTGTTCCGCTGCAGCCCCATGCTTGTTCCAGGCTTTGGATAAAACTTGTGCTCCTCCTCCTCCTCCTCCTCCTCCTCGTCCTCCTCCTCCTCCTCCTCCTTCTCCTCCTCCGGAACTGTGCCCGTCCTCCTGGCTATGCCCAGCAGTGCTGTGTCCCACATGGTGAGCAAAGCAAGTTGGCCAAGGAGCAGCAGCTTAGCACGAGGCCTCAGACAGCTGGGCCTTTGTCCTGAGGTCCTCTCCCAGGTCACAGGCAGGGATGGGGCAAAGGACTCCTTGTGTATTCACCTGTGGTCTTGCGCTGTGTCCACCCGATCTGCTTCTGATGTAAAGTTTTTGGAGACTTGGAAAAGATGAGGACTTAAACTTCTAGGCCAAGAAGTCAGATTAAGCAAATAAGCACACACGTACGCACGTGTATGCACATGCATACACATGCATGCATACATGTATGCACTCATGCAAACACACATGCATGCATGCACATATGCACTCATGCAAACACATGCATACGTGCACGCATGCACTCATGCAAACATGCAGGCACGCACATACACACACACACACACACACACACATATATCCCTCTATACTTTCTCCTTTCCAAAACCATATCCAAATTGTTCCCAAAATGTTCAATTTATAAAGATGGGGAAAGGGCCAGCCGGATAGCTCAGCGGACTAAGGCGCCTGCTTAGGTAGGCCAGCTACCGGGGTTTGATCCCCAGCCTGCTGTGCTGGCCCTGCCCCAGGGGTACACTGAGATGGTGATTGAGACTGGGCATGGTAGCACACACCTATAATCCCAGCACTTGGGAGGCAGAAAACAGGAGAATCACTATGAGACCAATCTGTGTAGTGAGACCCTACAGACCCTGTAGACCTGTGCTAAAAAAAAAAAAATCATAAGGATGGGGAAAACTGCACATTAGGAGATGGAAAGACGTGGAGCGATGAATGGCATTGGGCACTCAGATTCAGAAATTAAACTTTAAAGTATCATTGGGGGAGTCAAGCCTGTTAGACACCACCAGGTCCCTCAGGATTGCAGATGGACAGCAAGGGGGAGGATTGAAAACCAGGCTACAAGAAGGTGAATTGGTTGCACATCCCTAAGTTCCAAAAGCCCAGGCCTCTTGCTCTGCTCAGCATCACTACTGGCTGCCCCCTGTGCCCAGGAAACAGACCTGGGTCAGTCCCCAAGGATAGTGGCACAGGGTGCCTGGGCTCAAGGTCATTGTCCCTACTGGGCTGGATACTGCACCAGATGCAGCAAGATCATCTAAAGCTATATGTATCAGAGGCTGACCTAATGCCTCCCTCTCCCAACTGGGGTCAGGGAGAGGTCCCTGTGGGCCTGCATCCTCCAGGGAGATGCAAGCTCTTTCCCTGGGAATGCAGTGGAGCCGTGCCAAGGGACCATGATGTCAGCAGTTGCCCGTGACACCTCATGGTGGACATCCAAGTACAAAAGGCCCACACGCTCATTACCTACTGTGAGCTGGGTCGGTAACAACCAAGGACCAAAAATATCCAGGGAGTCTATCTTTAAGGTGTAAACAACCAAATGGCAAAAGAGCTAGAAATAAACAGAGGTTCCAAGACCATTAAAATAACTATACTTGGTATTTTCCGAGGTATAAGAGATTTTGCAAATATAAAATGGTGCTTTTTAAATTGAGAGAGCAAATGAAACTATTAAAAGTGCACAACCAGAAATGAAAAACTCAAAAGCTATGTTGGAAAATAAAGGCTATACTCCTCCATAAAACACAAGGAAAAGACAAGAAGTATGGAGAAAAGACAAGGAAATTAGGGTCACAGTGCACAAATTTTAGTAACATCAGAAAGAAAGAGGACAGAAGAAGTCATTAATGAAATAATTAAGGAAAATCTCCCCAACCTGAAACACAGGATCATCCAAACTGAAAATCCCTTCTGAGGGTTGAGAGGCATGGCTGGCACTGGAAGCACCGCAAGCGAGCTCCCTGCCCGCAGCTTCCAGGGAGGCCCCACTGGCTGTAGAGGTGGACGGATTGGTCAGGAATGGTTGGGACGCCAAATGCTGGGAGGTAGCGCAGGCGTGTTCATCATTAGCAGGAATGCACATTTTCAGAGCTCCATGTCTCCAAACCGTGCCTGCTGTACACTGTCGCTGCATCCAAGGAAAGCAGGTGGACCCGCAAATGCAGGAGCCAGTCAAGGAAGGGCAAGAGAAAGATCGAGAAAGCTGCAGCTCCAGCCACAAAGAGACATGGCAGGCTCTGGGGGGCCCTGAAGGGGAGTCTGTTGTCAGCATGTGGACTGGCGTGTAGAAGACCCCCGGGGACCCTCCCCAGTAAGGGCGAGCTGGTGGGACTTTTGGGGGTTCTGGCTGCTGTCGAAAGAGATTCGTTTAGTCAGTAAAGGATCTGGAGTTGAGCTAAAATGACAAGTTCCTTTGAAGACCTCAACAACAAAAACGAAGACAATTATTCAGAGTGAACATGCATGAGACATCATGGACCGTGAAGTTCACCTCATGGATCGGGTCATCCCTGCATATAATACCTAGTCAGCATTACCTGAAAACTCATCTCTCCAAGTAAGGAAGCACTCCCT
>PVKN010001366.1:30000-53163 GCA_004027915.1 Capromys pilorides
CCAAGCCTGGTTGGCCTGCCACGGAGTGGTGACGTAGGCGAGTTACTGAGCTCTGCCTATTTAACCTTTTGGACCTCACTTTCCGATTCTGCCACCCATTTGTCAGACTGTTAACAAATCTTGTGAGACCAGGTTCGCAAGGGCCTTCCCCTTGTCTGGCTTCAGTGCGGTGCCGCCTTCCTCCTACCTTTAGGGCTCTTGACCTTGAAACTAGAAGCTCGGTCTGTCGTATCCAGCCAGCAAAAGGAATCTCCATCCTGTGAGGGTGATGTTGAGAAAAGAAAGATATTTCGGGGCTTAATGTGGGGAGCTTGACAGTTTCCAAGCAGGAAAACACCACCACTGTGTCAAAATAAGGTATTGTTTAAAAAAAGAACAGTTCAATTTGCTCCTCATAGAGTGGGAGTTGAGTCTCATTATTTCAGCAACCATCTGGTCTGGTAGTGTGTGAGCCCCTGGGAGAAAGATGATGGATGGACCTCTGCCCCTGCAGCTGAGCAGCTCCCCACGACGGTGGGAAGCCCCCACACCAGAGCCACAGGCCTGAGGCCAAGTCTGGGGCCCCCACCACCACACTGCAGTCTGTGGGAGCTCTAGGCATGGAACACGAGTGCAGAGGCCCTGGGCAAAGGCCGGGGGCGAGAGCCCTGCCTCAGTGAGGGCAGCAGCGGCCGGGCCGTCCAGGGCTCCGTTTGCCTCCGCTCATCAGTGGGTTGAAGCTTGGAGTGATATGTCCAGTTTGCCACAGGGAAAGATCTTCCTGAAAGTCCTACAAGTGCCCCAAGAGGGTTCTGCACCCAGAGGGGGTTCCTCAGCCCAGGAGACCAGGCCTCCTGGTGGCACAGGGCACACAGCACCAAATGGATTCAGTTTATTGCACTTTTGGGTATCTACTCTACTGTAAAATATATACACATATAAATTTAAACATATGCATGTATGTATATGTACATGTGGCCAATCTATGTGCGTGCACATATATAGCATATATGAATATATTTATAGATGCACGTACGCACAAATGCACACACCCACATACACGCATAATCATCTCACTGAATCTTTGCTAGGAGAAAAAGAGGGGAATTGTAATGATCCCCACTTTGCAGACACTGGGTGATGTGCCCCAGGACACACTGGCCGGCCACAGAACCGGGCTTCCAGCTGAGGCTCTCAGACCCCAGATCTCAGCATTTCAGCCGCTGAGCCGTCTGGTGCCCCATCATTCCAGTTGCAAGGAGCTGTTTCCGAAGTACCACAGGGTTGAGCGTGCCCGCCTACAGCACCATGCGCCCAAGCATACATGGAACCAGCCCATGGGGTCCTCGCACCCACCCCTGAGGGAAGGCACCGCTCAAGGGAGTCGGCAACATTTCTAGGGGTTCAGCTTCGAACCTCAAGTTGCTGTCAGTGAGCCCTGGAACTGGAACTCAGATGCAAAGTCTGCCTTGTGGTCCTAGGCTCTGTGCTTCCCCCACTGCTTTGCCAGGTGCAGAAGGGAAAAGATGGTGACATCCTCCCCAAGTGGCCTCTGTCCAGCTCCACGACAGGGAAGGACCCCACCTCCTTTGAGGGTGTTCCTGACCCTGCTCCACTGAGCCTGGGTCCTGCTGAGTCCCCCTGACCCCACCCTCACACCCCTTGTCCCCTTGTCTGGAAGGGTACCTCCATGTCACCACTCCCTTGTCATCGGTACTTGTGTCTAGGTAGCCAGGATGCGCCTGCCTGTCTGTGGGTCCCAGAGGACGGGGAAGCCTTCCAGCTCATTTGTCTCCGTGCCTTTAAGACGCATAGCCCAGGGCCTGCCTCGTGGCACATCACTTTCTAACCACTGGTTAAAAGAAAGAGCAGAGGAAAGGTTTTTCTAAAAATGAGGAAGCATGATTAAAAGTATTGCAATTTAAAAAAAAAAAAAATCTATTCCAGTAAAGACATATGACTAGGAGGGCCCTCAGAATAGCTCCCTGGTCCTCTTGACTTTGGGGCAGAGCCAGAGGTCCTGCTGTGGCAGATTCGGTGAGGAAGGTGGACAGAGCACCGGAGTGCTATTATTTGGCAGAGGTTGCCATAGATCATTAGAACTGACTCAGACATGGAGGTCCCTGTGTAGAAGCTCACCATGAGAGCAGACCTCCCGAAGTGCTTCAGAAAACAGGTGCAGTGACGGGCAGGCAGGTGCATTGGAAGTGCAGGGAGCTATCATGAGGGTAACTGGCAGCGCATCTTTTACTGCAGTATTTTTTTTTTTTACTCAGACACACATGGTATTCTTTTTAACCAGGCCTTGTGCTTGAATATCGAGTATGCATTCAAGGAGTCGCTATCCACAGCAGTGACTCTTCTGTCCGGACATCCCTTGATAGCTGGGGAGCTGCTCTGAAAGGATTGTGGAGGGATCCATGTCCCAAGCAAGAAATCCATCTGAAGTCTTGTCTGGTGTTACAAACTTCCCCAGGTGTTTCATTCCACTCCTTATGTCAGCATGGCTCTTGCAGTATGTAAAGTAATACTTGAAAAAACCATGCAACAAAACATAGGCCACACAGGTGGCCCCACCTCCCAGTGGATGGGCAGACATGGATCTGCTGCCCCTGACAACATGGGTGAAGGACCTGACAGGACCAGAACTTACACCTCACTGAAGGGAAGGCCCCAAGTGACCTTCTCTTCCCTCTGGCTTTTAAAATCTAGCCCAGAGCCGGGAGGTAACTCACCAGCATACACAAGTGCAGGGTCCTGAGTTTGATTTCTGGCACAGAAAAAAAAAAAAAATCTAACCCAGAATCCCATAAACATGAGGTACCCCCTTGCTCATCATTACAAACAGGCCACTTACTAGGAATCAAAGTTGGCCTAGGCAATATTTTTGGTGCAACGTTTCACCAGTGGGCTTGACCTGGTCTAATCATGGTCATGGTCCATTTGATACACAGCGGGGGCCCATCGGGAATGGTTGAGTTCTCCAACAGTTCTTCTACCTAGAAGCTGTCTGTTACCCAAGCTTTTGAGAAGGAAACATTACATGATCCACTGTTGCACAAAGGCGAGTCATTTTTGTTTGCGTGTGTAGATAAAATGCACTCTTACATTTCACCATTCCACCTCGTCCATCCTTGAAGCTCTTGGCTTTGCCAGGCACACTGTGTTGCACTCTGTGAGGAGACGTGGGCTGTGGTGTGTGTCTGCAGCCACGGGCTCGTGGTTCTGTCCTCTCAATCTTGTGAAGATGAATCATCCTGACTCTCAGTAATCTTGCAAAATTGCCTGTGTGCCTCTCCCAGAACGAGGCTGGGCCATGGTTCCTGTTCACCTTTCTCACCTTAGTGGGAAGTCAACTGGGCCCAAGTCACAGGGGCAGGGGAGACATCGAGTAGCTACATAAGGTCAGGCTCCAGTCCTGCGTCCAGGTAGGAGATGGCTTTTCACTCAGGGATGCCCACGCAGGTCAGAGAACGGAAGGGTCCAGACCCCCCCAGTCTGCAGCTTCAGTGGCTGCAGCTAAGCCTTGTGTAGCGTTCTGCCCTCTCTGGGCCCCGTTCACCCCCACCCCTACCCCCACCCTACCCCCAGTGAGCCGTGGAGCTCACGGACACAGCAAAGTCTCTCATCTAACCCTCACAGCAGTGGGACACCAAGAATGAGATTTTGAAGAGGAAAAACCCCGATTCCCTTACCAAGGGCAGAAGGTGCTGGGCAGCCCTGTGGGGGGGCAGGGCCCCGCCTGGCCACTGTCACTGTGGAGCACAGGGCTGGGAGCTCTCACCTCACGTTCCCACCCAGAGGTGCTGGACCAGGCCGCTACAGCCCTGCACTTGCTACTGCTGCTCTGTTACCCATGGGGAGCCAGCAGCCAGGGGCTGAGTGTGAGGATGCAGGGGAGGTGGGGAGAGGGCCGGCACCCTGGGAAGTGCGCTCCGCCTGCAGCTTTGGACTTGGAGGACCCCAAAAGCTCAGTGGTGAGAGCCAGGACTTGGCTAACAACTTCCTGGCTCCCTTGGCCCGAGCTGTGCCGTATCATCCGATCTCTCCAAGGCAATGGCTTATGTTCTGCAGATAAAACTACCACCTGTGGTGGGCAGTAAAACAGCCCCTAAGGTATCTGTGCCTTCATGCCCAGCACTCTCAGAAATGTTCCTGATCGGCAAAAGGACATTAAGACACATGTGGAATTAACAGGGCTCATCTGCGAGCCCTGGGACGGGTGATTCTCCTGGGTTACCCAGGCTGATCTAGCTGTGTCAGCTCATTCCCATCGCCTGAGGCTGGACACTCAGTAGAGAAAAGAGGTTTACTCAGATGACGCCACAGGGAGAGTGTGTGCGGGGCAGGGGCGTGGTCACATGGGGGGACCAGGAGCCAGGGACACGGGTGGGGGTCCTGAGAGGCGAGTGAGTCCTTTCTAACCGTGCTCTGCCAGGGTCCACCTAGTAAAGCTCCTCCTGCTCGGCCTGGGACACTTGAGCCCTTGGGAGATGCCACAGCACCAATGCTGTTGTTGAAAAACAAAGTTTCAAGGAAGACAGGAGAGGGGGGTGAAGTAATGCATGATGGGAAGAGCTCAGTCCTACTATTGCTGTATGGCCCCAGGGAAGAGACCAGGGCCGTCATGCAGGTGCTTCCAGAACCCAGAGGGAGGAAGGAAACGGATTCTCGCCAGGGTTCCCCAGGAGGAACCCAGCCCGCCTGACACCTTGACATTCGGTGTGGGACTTCTGACCTCCAGAACTGTAACACACTGGTTCTTCAAGGCACAAAGACTTGGTTATTTGATACCGAATAGCAAGAGGAAGCCAATGCTCTGTCCTACAGGGAAATTGAGAAAACTACTGGAATAAGGTGCACTGCACGTTCAAGGTTAGCACCCAGGAGGCACTGAGCCGCTGCCATGGTGTCTGCTGTTGTTACTCCACGTGGGACCTCCGCATGACCTGACTCCCACCCAGCTCCGAAGCCCAGCCCTGGGGCACCCTCCTCTCGCTCGCCAGCAGCTCTGAGCAGCATGCTCCCCCACCACTCCCTGCATGCCTCCAGGCCCCTGCTGTTTTCCACAACCATCTCCCTGCAGGACATCTTCTAACCTACCCCACCCACCTGACTAAGCTTTTCTCACTGACAGAGCTCGGAACTCAGAACTCGCACTGAGCTTCTGTAGTCATCAGGGCGGGGCAGAGTTTCTTAACCTCCACACCGCTGTGGCGTGGCTATTTCATTGTTGGAGGCGTAGGGCTATCCTAAATGCCTAGTGCATTTTCCCTCTTACACCCCAGTTGTGACAATCAAAAATTGTCTGTCTCCTATCATTGTCAAATATGTGCTGCAGGGCAGCATGGGCCCTGGTGGAGAATGGCTGGGTTAGGGGGACGTCACCCCCGACTCTGCCCCAAACTACAGCAGCGTAGCCTCGCCGCTTCCTGGAGGAGCACAACCCCACAGAAAATGTTTTGTGTCTAGCTGGGCTTCTGCTCCATGCCTCAGCGCCTCAAAGTTATCTAGAATCACAGCTAGATGACATGGAGCCCCAACCCTCCAGAGAGCTGGGACTCAATGTGGTCATGAGAGAGGAAGGGCGTGTACGCCCCGTTCCCAGGGGTGCTGGGAGAGAGACAGAGTGGCGGCTGCCCAGCGAAGGGCAGTGAGGAGGGCTGGACTTGGAAGCGCTGGGCAAAGGCACACTTGAGCCCACTGGTGCAGACTGGGTCCCGGACAGGGCTGCAGTGCGGGAGAGGACAGAGCTGTGAGGAGGTGGCTCGTCACTGGCTGTCAGGGAGGGAGCACAGTGACCCACACCTCTGCCCTCCCCTCACCAGCCCAGGGACCGGCCCTTGAGAAGACGGGGCCTGCATCTGCATGTAGCCTAGGCCTCGACCTCTCAGAGCAGATCTGCAACGAACGACTGAGTCTTGCTGCCTGAAAGCAGCGGAAGTGCATCCTCTTGCAGAGTTGGAGGGCAGAAGCCCAAAGTCAGGTGTTGGCGGAGCCACGCATCCTGAGGTCTTGGGCGAACATCCGTCCCTACCAGTTCCATGATGGCTGCTTTGTGAAGAATCCCACCCCCCACACACACACACCCCAACTGCTCCAAGGAGAGGAGGGTGGCGCCCTCCTGTGAGCACCCACCTGGGCTCCTTCCCTCCCTTAATGAAGGTTTTCCTCTCTGACTCCCCAAGGACAGAGATTGCAGAACTGTGAACTCCAAACAGGATTACCCTAATGTCCTGGTTCTTAACACAGGTCCTGGACCATAGTAGCTGTCCAGCGGATGTGCAAACCTTCAGGGGATGGATAAGGCCCAAGAGATTGAAAAGATTTGCCCAGTCAGTGCGTTCTTTCTGCCCTGGCAGGCCCTGAAGTCAACCAAATCTCAGGGTCATATCAGGCCAATCAAAACGCATTTATTAGGCACTTACTCTGTGACCAATAAGGGAACATAAACCATGGTGCACACCTAGATGCCTGGCCCTTTCTCCATAAGCATACTCTGAGCACTGCAGGGGCTCAGCCTCTTGGGACCAGGCGGCCCAAGGAGACAGATGTGGCTGCAGTGCCAGGTGGTTCAAGAAGAAGAGTTTGAGGAGACATAGCCTGAGGGAGTGCATCCTCAGGTAAAGCAGCCTGGGAAAACATTTACCAGTGCAAGGGCATTTACCAGTGCAAGGAGAAATTGTTACGACCCTTAGGAAACTATTTGGCAATAAGCATCAAGTACTTTTTAAATATTAGCATGCTTTGACCTACTAATTTTACTTATGGGGATCTTTCTTCAGCTCCAGTCTGGCTTATGTAAAAGGCTTAAGCGTCAGGACATTTAATGCAGCGTTGCTCACGAAGGCTGATCATTTTGTAACAACTGAAAGGAGAGCGATGGCTTAGCAGACTCCACACCTCCTTGTAAGGCACCCGGAAGCTATACTACGCCCATACATAGTGCTTAAAATGGAAACCCAGCAATAGTGAAAATGGTTATTTTTATAATCTTGAGAGAAAATTATAGCTTCTGAAATCGTATGACTATGTAAGGAAATGTGTGCTCGTTAAACAGAAAAGGCTAGGAAGTAATTTCCCAAGGAATTAGGATCGAAGGGAGATTCCACACACTTTCTGTCTTATTTTTCTATTTTGAAATTTCCTTTAATGAGTATATCAGCTCTCAGATGAAGAAAAGTTAAGGATAATTAACTTTTCTCCCCAAAGGGAAATGCTTATCGGGCATGATCTTTCCAAGGGACTACCCAGCTGGGAGGCTGGTCCCACCTCACAGCCAACTATGGGGAAGCCCAGAGAGTTACCTCTTCCTGCCTTTCTTTTTCATCTTTGAAATGGGCTCAGATGAGAATGAAGTGAGTGTGTCTATGGAGAACATACAGAAAAGGTTGCCTATTGCATGCTGAGCCCTTAAGATAGAAGTGAAAAAAATAACAATTAAAAATATAAAATAAAATGAATATAACCTGCTTCTATGCCCTGGGTAGTTCCCTGACTTCCTTCTTTCTCCAATGTACCAAAAAGAAATGGCCAATTCCCACCTAGTTCGAGCACTACTCTAGCAGTTTTTCTTAATTGCCTTGTGGTTCTGGGGTCACACCAACCTTCGTATCAAAGAGGTATTCGCATAAAAATATTGAAGACATGCCAGAGTGTCATTTAGGATGGAAATTCCAATTTGATTTCAAGAGTGACTTCATTGATTTGTGGAACTTCAGTTTCCCTTCCACTACAGACTGGCACTCTGAGGATTTATGGCTTGGCGATAACAGAAGTGTAAGGTCCAAGAGAAGGTGATTTGTTCCTCAAAGGGATTGTTCCCTCTCCTGAGTACAAAGCACACTCATAATTGGGTAGGGTGTTTATGTCCGATAATAAATTCTGGAAATAGAGACCCAGGTCTCAGCTTAATGTCAAAGACACTGGAATGAAATCTGGGAGCAGAATACGAAAGGAGAAAACAAATCTCAGAAGAGATCCAATCAATTACAGGCTGTTTTACAGATGTTCAGAAGCAAGACAAAGACTGCAGCATCAGGAAATCATGTCAGCATTTTTGGAAATCTTGGCATTCAGTAAGCATGCTTGGATTTCTAAAGTCTTTTTCTCGCATCCTCCTACAGCTCGGAGCTCCCTCCCTGAGTGGAATCTTGTACTATTCCACCCAGTCATTTGATATGCAGTTGTGGGGGGACATTAGGGACAGAAACAAAAAGAAAGAAAAAAAAAAAGAAGGAAATACAGCCTGTGTATTTCAGAAGATTCAATCCTTATGAAGTAATCCCACTGGTTAATGTAAGGGACAGTTACCAAATTTTTATCATCATGGATCAGAACAGAGAGAGAGAGAGAGAGAGAGAGAGAGAGAGAGAGAGAGAGAGAGAAGGAGGAGCAGGAGGAGGAGGGGGAGGAGGATGGAGGGAGGGACTGAGGGGGAGAAAATGAGAATTATAGAATCATGAGAGAGATGGGCAAGGCCAAAGTGCTCTGAGATCTAAGAGCTCCAAGAGGAGACACAGTGACACACCCTCTGTGCTCTGTGCTTTGCCTGCAGTCAGGGAAGAGGTGAACTTTGCAGTCTGAATAGCGTTCTGGCAAGTGCAGATGGTGGGAACGTTTTGCAGAAGGAACAACTGACCTGAAGCGGGGCTTGCAGGTTCCTGTGTGTTTACTCCAGACCACCCTGGGCAGGACCGTGAGGGCAAGTCACTACTACATGTGGGCTCTCTCTTGGAACAGTTGCCACAAGAATTGTTGAAATAATTTCTTAGAGTTAGTTGGGGACTGAGGCAAGGAAGATGTGTATATTTTCCATATTTACACATTGGTGATTTATAATAGAGAACTTCATATTATCTCCTTTATGCAGGACCTTGTTTCCTGGGCAAAGCTCAACTGTTCACTCAATCACCTGTTTATCCATCCACCCATCCACCCATCCACTCACCCATCCATCCACCCACTCATCCATCCATCCACCCATCCATCCATCCACCCATCCACCCATCCATCCATCCACTCATCTATCCATCTACTCACCCATCCATCCACCCATCCATCCATCTACCCATCTATCCATCCACTCACCTATCCATCCACCCATCTATCCATCCATCCACTCCTCCATCCATCCACCCACCCATCCATCCACCCATCCATCCATCCACCCATCCATCCATCCATCAACCCATCCATCCATCACTCATCCACCCACCCATTCATCCACCCATCCATCCACCCATCCATCCATCCATCCACTCTTCCATCCATCCAGTTCTCCATCCACTATTCATTCATCTATTCATACATCCACCTATATATCCACTCATCTATCCATCTAATCACTAATCTTCACATCGGTCCCCCTGACCATCTACTCAATAGTGGCTTATCAGGAATCTGCATCATGCCAGGATAGGATCAGGGAAGACTGATCTGATGTCTGCTTTCTTAGTGCATAACTTTCATGGGGACAAACAGATGACAAACACCTAAAGGTGCTTAAAGTGTGCCAGGTGGTGACAAGGGTTGTGAAATTCTATAGTAACATAGACAAGACCAGGGGAGAGGAACTGAGAAAGAGGCAGGTGAGCAAAGAGCGGAGGATGTGTGTGGTGATGCGAGAGGTATGGCCTACAGGTGATGTTTCTACGTAGCAATGTGGTGGTTCTGCAGAGAAAATATGCTCATCATCTCCCTGGAACAGCAGGGAGGCCAAAGTGCCTGGAGCAGCATGGGTAGCAGGTGAGCAGTAGGAGGCCAGGCCAGGGAGGAAGGTGAGACTGATGACAGCAGGGATCTAGAGCCTTTGGTTCTACCCTGAGGGAGCAGAAAGCTATTGGCAGTGGCAGACGGATGCCATGATTTGATCTATGCCTTCAACAGAGCAGCACACTGGCTGCTGTTTACAGACTCGTTCTGGCTGCTGAGTGGAAGGTGAGCTGTAGGCAGGAGAAGCCTTCCCCTGCAGGCAGGAAGAAGACAAAGAGGAGCATGCCGGTGGAACCCTGGGAAACGTGTGCCCATACCTCTCTGGGCCAAATCAGCCATGGTTCTGTAACCTGGAAAGAGGCCAAGCCCGCTTGTCCATTCCAAGGATTCCATGTAAGATTGTGAAATACAATCCCACATTCAGGGCTGGCAGAATTGAGGAAGAGCTGTGCTGATCTTCAGAGCACTCCAGACCCAATGAAGACATGCTCATGGGTGACATCAATAGAGAGGACGTCCCCAAGTGTTTCAAGAGAGCAACCCTGGTGTCTGGGCCATCTCTGTGGCCCAGACCTGGGGAGGGCTTTGGGGGAAGTGAAGATGACTCCTAGGGCAGGTAGGATGTGTGCTGTGCTTGATATCCTGGTTTTTGTGATCACTCACAGTAGCGTAGCTGGGGCCATTACAGATGCAGGAGGAGTAGGAGGCCTTTTTGAGGAGAGTCATTAAGGTGTCTTTATACATGGGTAGAGAATGAAACTAGAAAGTTGAACCAGAGTCTTTCTTTTTAATAAGCTAAAATGTACCATCTTAACTACTTTGCATCCTCAATGGCAGTGCTAAGTACATTCACAATGTTGCACCACCACTAACTAGAACTCCTACCATTTCACACCACAGAGTAACTCCCTATCACCTTCACCACACAGCTCCTGGCAACTGCCATTCTCCTGCTGGCTCCGACCTTCACTGCACCTTCATTGAGGTGGATCCTCCATTGTCTGTCATTTTGTGACCATCTTGTCTCACTTAATGTAATGTCCGCAAGATTCATCTGTGTGGTAGCCTGGACCCAAATTCCCTTCTTTGTAAGACTAAACAATATTCCATTGCGTGGCTAGACCATGTTTGTTTATGCAGTCATGTGATCATGGACCGTGGGAATGTTTTCAGCATTTGACTACTGTGAAGAATGCTGCTGCGGTCCTGAGTGTACAAAGCGAGGGTCTTGCTCTCAGTTATTGGGGACATGCCCTCAGAAGGGAACTTGCTGGCTCACACAGTAATTTCAATTTTAAGTGTTTGAGTGGCTATCTGGACTAGAACTTTATGGTGCAGATCTTTGGTTGCTGAATTAAACAATTTGGGATTTATTTTGTAGAACATAGGACATGAATCATGAAGTCCAAAAGGAGGGACATCTAGCAGCTGCCTGTGGCAGGCAACCTAATGAGAGAAGTTTAGACCAGGACACCAAACAGAAGAGGGCTAAGAATATTAATGCCTTCTGACTCCTACCTGAAAGGAAATCTTGAGGTCCTCTCTCCAGTTGGAGGATGCTGGCCTTTAGAAGTCACCTCCAATACCTACACTAACTAGGATCACTTCCTTTTCACCACCATCAAAGGAACTTAGAAATTCTAAGTGCTTTTATGTAGAAGCAAGATTTCTCTCTCTCTCTCTACACACACACACACACACACACACACACACACACACACACGCACAAGTTTTTAAAAAAAAAACTTGAGGAACTTCCCCTCCATCAAGATGCATAGATTACTGGTTTCATTTAAGTGATAAAAATAGTATATGGTGCTGGGGAACTCTCCTCAGTGCTGAAAGTGGAAATTGTACTCATGTTTCTTGACTGGAGGCTGGAGTTGCAGATATGAAGGTGCCTGTGAATCACAGCCAGCCAGCTTAGCCCCAGGCACTGAGTGAATAAATTTCAGCCCCGAGAGGTTCATGAGCTATTTGCAAGTTGGCAGGGACTGTCAGGAACTATTCTCTAGCTCTTCGCCTCTCTCATTCCCACATCCACCAAAGCCCAAATTCCTCCTGGTTCATCTCCCTGCCTCCATCCCGCACGGCCTCTCACCTGGGATGATCCGCTGGCTTCTGGATGAGCAGAATGGGGCAGCAACAGAAAGTGGCCCCGGCTTTCGTGCAGACAGAGCTCTGCACAGGGAATTGGTGATGCACATGTATTTTTTCTGCACTGAGGAGTAAACAGAGGCAGGTGAACCAACCCAGAGGTTAGCAGTGCTGGGAAGCTCTACCTGCTCCAGAGCTGAGGGGCCCTGGGCGAAGAAGCAGGGGTCAGTCACTGAGTCCCAGATCCAGGTCCTTGCAGTGAAAGCTGGAGTCTAAAGGATCTGTTTATGAAGCTGGGATCGCCATGGATGCTCCTCACCACAGTCAGGGACTGTGTGATAAAATGTGAAAAAGCAACACTGGAGGAGATGCAGCCTGCTAGAGGCATGGCCCGAACAAGGGGAGCATGTGCTGGGGTCTCTCCCATTCCCACCCTCCAGGCTTCCATCTGTCAACCCTCCTGTGCTCAAGAAGACAAGATGCTGAAAAATATTCTGCTCTGTGACACTGGAAAGAGGAAGAAGCAGATCTGACCACAAGCAGGCGTGAGCGCCACATCCTTCTAAGTGCCCTGGCTACACTCTAGCCTTCTGCCCTTCCAACTTGCATGCTGTCTGGAATTTGCCCCCAACACTGTGGTCAGGATGTGGCTCCCAACTCCTCATTGCGCCCTCCCTGGCCTCAGAGGTAAGCACGGGGGCCACCTGTGCTCCCTGCTGCAGAGAGCCAGGTACAGACACTTCCACTGGCCTGGGGACCAGATCCCTGTTGTCTTCAGTTAATGCATTTCGCCCACTGGAATTCAGTTCCTGGAAGCTTGGATTCATGTTCCTCTTCAGTACATCCTGATGCCTAAGGAAGAACGTGCCTTTGTGTGCATGTTTTTGGTGGACTGAACGCTAAAGACTGTTGCATTGCTGCATTCATCTTTAGCTTGGTTGGCGTTTGTGGTGTAATTTACTCTATGGGTGCAATAAACGGAAGTTCAGAGCTATAATTTGAAAAGGGCATGGGGCTACCTAAGCAACTCCTCATGTCTCACCTCTGGCATGGGACTCAGTATCCAGGCATTTAGTGATGGATCTCCAGATTTGTACCATAGAGACAGACTCTGGCTCAGGGCTGGGTCCAAGCCTTGGTTCAGTTGTTAAGCCTGGCATTACTTCTTTCAGAAATTATAAGCATTATCAAAGATGGAAATTTTGGAGCCAAACTAAATAACTTCCAAGACAAACCTATGAAGAATGAAATAAGCCAGAGCAGAGTGGGTCTCGTCAGCCAGAGAATTAGGAGTGCAGAGGGGGCATCTGCGAGCCTCCCTTCATGACAGTGCCTTTGTTTTCTTTATTAATTGGTATAATGGCTAATTATGACATGTGTCTTATTACCTGTGGGGGTTCTGCTTTGTGAGAAATGTTCTTTGAAGCGCTTCCCCTAGCATTTAATATAGAGGAATTCAATTTCCATTGTTTATTAAATAAATTAGTCAGTTACTTAGGAGAAAAACTGATTCTGCCGTATTCAGATGAAGCTGTCATCTTCGAAATATGCACCCTTCTCTCTCCATCTCCCCTACATTAGTCGAGGCTCTCAGTGGTTACATGAAGTAATGAGTGACACGGATGGACTCTTCTACACGACTGCTTTCCTAAAATAAAATTGGACTCTGTCACTTTGCTGCTCTAAGTGCCACTCGCTGTCTACTGCCTTCAGAACAGGCCAGATGCCTAAGCCTTGTTCCGAGCCCCTCATGATTTTGTTCTTTGCTTCCGTTTTGGCCCCATCATCCACTGAGGCCAGTAGGATATATCACTTAGCTGTAGTTGCTTGATGAATTCAGAAGCACAGAAGCCCACTTCAAACCAGATTAAGGGAAAGAAAATTATTTTTTAAAATTTAGAAATCTGGCATGGTGGCTATGTGATGGAGGCGGGCCTTCCTTGGTGTGTCTCCAGATCTCTGCTAGCTTCGTTATTGCAAAATAACTTCCTTCTGCTGGGCCAGCAACAAGGCTGCCAGGGCTTCCACATGGCCTTGAGCCTCACTGGACCACCACAGAGAGGGGTTCTTTTCTTTTGCCAGAGAAGCTTCTGATTCATTCTCCTTGAGTCATGACTATTCCAGAGAAAGTTCGGACCAGTCCTGAGTCACACGATTAATTCTGAATTAAATCTTGTAATCAGAGGAATATCTCTGCACCTCCAGTTGCCTGAGGTCCCCAGACCGTACTAAACGCATAACTATCCCCAGGACCAAACTAAACGGAAGGGTTTAGTATGGAACTGAAAGGTGAGAGCAGGAAACCATGCTAAGGAAGAAAAGCATACAACTGCAGTCCATCACCAAAATGTACACTTTGGGACCCCTGTGGTCCTGAATGTCTTTCTTCTATGGTCTCATTCTGGAAAATAAAACAGAGGCTCTCCCAAATTCCCCTTAAGGGCCAGCCAGATAGCTCAGCAGACTAAAGCGCCTGCTTAGGCAAAGCGTAGGACCAGAGCTCCATCCCCAGCGTGCCTTGCCGGCCCCACCCCCAGGGTGCGCTGAATCGGTGATTGAGACGGAGTGTGCACGCCTATAAATCCTGTGTAGTAAGACCCTCTGGTCCCTGTACTAAAATAAACTTTTTAAAAAAATCCCGTGAACAATGTCTTCTCTCCCTGTAGTGGTTAGTTGGTTGTGTCAACTTGAGAAGCTAAGAGCTTAACTAAATCCTCTCAGCAATTCTGCACCCTAGGGTGTTGAGGCCCCACCTAGAGTGACTCCTCACATGAAATGAGAATGAGGAAAGATGGAGGGCCCCATTCTTCCCTGGAGGAGTTCCAGTCTTCACCATCAGCTTGGACGTCATCTCCTGGCTCTAGCGCAGACTCTGTCCTGGATCCTTCAGCCTTCTGGTGTAGACTTGTTGGTCTTCCATTGCAGACCCATCTGTATCCTGATTCAGACTTGTAGGGAACACTGCTGTGGGTTCCAGACCTTGGACTGAATTCTTGAGTTTCTGGTGTACAGCAGACGCCCTCTGCACACTTCCTCATCTGACTCTGTGGCCCAACACTGTAAGCCAATCTTGGCCTTTCTTCTATATTCATACATCTTGTGTTATATCTGCACCTCTAGTGAAACCCTGCCTGGTACACTCCACCTTCTGTGTTCACAGCGACCCTGCATCTACTTCTATAGGAGAAATGTCCTCCTCACGTTCCCCTCCCAGCCCTGTGTTCACTCATGTGAACCCTCATGCACCTGTGCTCTTTGGCCGGGCACACACGTGGTTCTAGATATTTCCACAACCAACGAGTGGCTTGTGTAGCAAGAGGTTCTCAGTGCAACCCTACATACAACCTGCTTTCATTCTTATTTTCAAATCTCTTCCTTTTTCTCACCATTCATCCTCATCACCTGTACCATTAAGAGGCTACACACCAGGGAACATCTATTTCAAGTGAGGATGCTGGACTGAAGAAAAAGCGTTCAAGGGCCAGCCAGATAGCTCAGCCAGATACCTGTGGGGGTTCTGCTTTGTGAGAAATGTTCTTTCAAGCGCTTCCCCTAGCCTTTAATATAGAGGAATTCAATTTCCATTGTTTATTAAATAAATTAGTCAGTTACTTAGGAGAAAAACTGATTCTGCCGTATTCAGATGAAGTTGTCATCTTCAAAATATGCACCCTTCTCTCTCCATCTCCCCTACATTAGTCGAGGCTCTCAGTGGTTACATGAAGTAGTGAGTGACATGGATGGACTCGTCTACGTGACGGTTTTCCTAAAACAAAATTGGACTCTGTCACTTTGCTGCTGATGCCTAAGGAAGAACGTGTCTTTGTGTGCATGTTTTTGGTGGATTGAATGCTAAAGACCATTGCAAAGTCCTGAGTTTGAAAACCTTGAACCCCACCGACTGCCTGAAAACACAGAGAACTGGGCCCCGGGCGGCAGCGGGTGGCATTCTGCACATCTCAGAACCCGTTCGTGTGTGGAGCCTTGCAGAGGCGGTGGAGCTCATCTCCCGCGTGGACATTACTCATGTTTCCCAGATGACTGAGGAGTGAGTCACTGAGAAGAGGAAGCCAGTGTGGATGGCGGCACAAACGTGCGTGTCTGCACACCGCAGAGGTGTGCGGTGGCGAGCCGGAGTGCTGAGGCTGTGGATCTTCAAGGGTGGCATCAGAAAGATGTAATCAGAGCTAGTGATTCAGCCCTGCCCACTCGTCAACGTTCACAGATGTCCCTGAAGAACTGTCGGGTGACCTGAAGTTGTGCACATTCTGGAAGCATCTTCCTGCCAACGGCTTGTTTCTGGAAAAGGCATGCACACCGTCTGCCCACTTTTGAGGTGTCTGCGGGGCCTAGAGCTGGCAAGGAGGGTCCAAGAGCAAGGGGTCCCACTGTGCAGCTCACATCTGGATCATCCAAGTCCAACCCTGCAGGCTGAGAAAGTGGCCTCCATTCGTTGGGCCCTGCCCAGCCCTGACCCAGGTGACGGGGGCCTCAGAGTAGCTGTGAGGTCCTGGGAGAGAAGATGCTTGAGTGTCAAAAAGTGGGAGTGTCCGTCACAGCTGGGGCCACTCACACATCCTCCTCTCCTCTCAGCATCCTGAACAGCTCACAGGAAGAAAGACTAACAGCCAAGTATCTACTAGGCAATGCTGAGCTTAGAGCCTGGTTTTGCCAACTTGTTCATCTCTTGGGCCATCATTTTCCTCATCTTCAAGATGAGATGACAGCACCGATGAGGAGATGACCTGCAAGAAGACACCCGTGGGCCTGGAGGTCCCCTAGGAACATGCGTGAGAATGAGAAATGTACCCTGCATTTTCATGGGGATGAGAGGCAAGAGCAGCCCCGTCACCTGGCATGGGCAGTAACTGTAGTGACAGCTGATATATCTGACTTCCTGGTGGCCTCTAATATTTTGTATGGAATAGAAGCCATTGACATCTTAGGTCGGTGAACTCAGCTCCAGAGTGTGACCCTGTCGGAGTTGATGCTGCAGTCCTGGAGTCCTGAGTTTGAAAAGCAAACATGAGTAGCAGTATCAACTGTGGGCCTACTGGTGGTTGTCACGTGGGGCCTGCACCGTGCACTGCAAGGCCATGCGAAACGTGCCACATGCCCAAGTCGCCCTCACATCGCCCAGCGGGGAGGCACTTGGGCCCCACTCCTCCCTCTACAGCTGCAAGCACCAAGACCTAGGAGACGCACAGCTCACGAAGGTTGCAAGGGTCATCAGTGGGGCTGGGGGTGGGGCTGGGGTGGGGGTGGGCCTGGGCTGCAGTGCCCACCACTTCCCCACACTCCACATGTACATTTCAATTTTGAAAGACAAACACATTATCCTTACCTCCTGAAGAGAGCTCACCTTTGTCTCCAGGACTAAGCACATAGGCTTAGAAATGCAACCCAGGCTTTTACGAGACAGTGGCAACGCCTTTGCCTGTGCTCTGGCAGTGCTTTCTGCCTTCTGTTTGTCAGATGGAAGAGGAAACCTCAGTGCTGCCATCCTCAAGGGCCAGTGGATGTGGCAGGAAGGGCTGGCTGGCACTGGCACCCCCTGCAGAAGACCCTGGAATGCCAGCACTGCATTTTCATAGCTCCCAGAAACCCTCCTGAAGGGTGCAGGAAAGGGTGACCCAGGTAGCATGGGCAGTGGGGCTGCAGCCTCCTCCTCCCCAGGCTGCACTTCCCAGCACTGACCACCTGCAGGTCTGCTGAACCGGGCTAGGCAAAGTCAGTTCTTAGGAAAGTCCCATGAGCGCGAGGTGATGTGCTATGGAATTCCTGGTGTTGGGCTGCTTCAACCAATCACTTTGTGGTTTTCCTCTGCATGTGCCCTCCCCCTGCCCACATTTCTGCCACATTAACGTGGCCCAAGGCTCTCACCAAGTGTGGCTGCCTGGTCTTGCCCTGCTGGATCCCAGAGCAGTGAGCTGAAGAAACTTCTTTCCTTGGAGAGCTGCACAGTCTCAGTGCTTTGCTACAGCAGTGAAAAGCCGAGGTGGGTGGAGTCTGTCACACTGGGGAAATCTTGATAATTACAAATCAGTCTCATCTGGTTTAAAACCAAATCTCCCCCAAGACTCAGTTTCCCCTCCTGCATCACCCTCCAAGTGCAGATCGGCAGAGCCAAGGGAGGAAGGCACTGCACTGTCTGTCATTTCCTTCCCCTCACTGTTCATTTGTATGTGAGGATGGGGTCACCCGCTGTGGGGTCACCCGCCCCACTTCCTCCCTCTCCTGGCTTTTGGGGTGCTGTCATGTGTGTGTGTGAGGGGGGTGATAGGAACTTACACAACACCGTGTTAGTGCCCTGTTGGTGACTTGCTGGCCATCAGTGGTGTCCCCTATCTGGAGATGTCCTGGTAACAATGGCAGATTTACCCCCTTGTTAGCTCTGGTTCTGAAGAAACACTGATGCCTTGATTGATACATTCACTCATTCGCTATCCACAAGAGAGACCTATCACTGTTCCCAGTTACAAGTGGGGCGGCTCACCCACAAGAGGGATGACAATGTGTCCAAGGTCAAGCGGGACACAGACCCAGGCAGCCTTGGCGCTGGCAGCCTCCTCTCGTCAGGCAGCTGACAGGAACTCGCTGACACTGGAGTTGCAGAGCAGCACCCCTCTTCCGTCCCCACTAGTTCTTAGGAAAGTGCCCCAATCCCACTGCCCTTTGCCCAGGAGCAACTAAGGGGAGTGTGCACCCCCCAAAAACCCATGCATCTTTCAGTGTCAGATGCTAGGCTGGTGGGGGTCACCTTCTGCTCTCCTCTGCCTCTGCTATGTTGAGGCAAAGAATGTTATTTGTCCCCCAGAGGTATTCACAGAATTGTAGCTGGGAATGTGGCGGTCCAGAGCAAATGCCACACTTGAATGTTCAGAATAAGGGCATTAGCTGTAAACATGGGACTGGGTCCTGGCCAAGATGTGAGGTAGAAATATCCCAGGGCAACACCCAGAAATTGCCCTATGGCCCTCCTCATGTGATCACCTCTTCTTCCACCTGCCTCCCATTCTGATGCATTGATAAAAGTGTAAAGCCTGGAGTTCCATCCCTGGGAAGAGGAGCCCGACCTGGAGGATGGCAGACACGCTCTGGCCCCCGACGATGCCCACTCTGCATGGGCTGCCTCTAGACTTCTTCATGGCAGCGGACCACTTCCTGCTTTAGGAAAGCCTAGGGCAGCTGGGGCCAGAGCTAAGCCTAGCTGACGCTTGCTTCTCTCCTCTCATTCTTCCCTCCACAGTTCAGGTGTCAAGCATGCAGCCTGCAGGCTCGCTGTTGAGGTACTCACTTGAGCAGGGACAGAAACCACGCCGCTGCTCTGGAAGGCAGCTCTGGTGTCTCCCTGTGGGTCTCTGGGTTCACAGGGTGGGGATACCTCTTCCCTTCCTCATGGGCAGGCAAGCAAAGTGTACAGCAACCCCCCTTCCTGCTGTCTGCTTAGCATTGTGCATGAGGGCTTGGGGCAAAGAGTGCTGGCAGCTGGTAGCTAGGCCAACAGCGCTGCAGCTTGACCACTCCTGTGGACTCAGCCCAGTCCTCATTCAGATCCCGTGAGGGGCATTTCCCAGAGAGGAGAGAAGACCCATCATCTCTGGGGCTGTGACAGAGCACAGGGAGGGAACAGTACCGGGCGGTTCTGCAGGCTGGGAGGCCCTTGCCAAGGGCGTCTGCTCCCGAGGCCAAGCCCATCGCCTGGGCTGGTCATTGCCTGCCCCGCTGGGGGTGCACCATGTTCGTGGATGGCTGAATGAACGGTGAATGGACCTTTGGGACACACTTTTGAGAAAGTGAAGTAACAGTGATGACCTCCGTGGGTAAAGATGGTGGCAGCTGGGGTCTTGCTTACGCTTCTGTGATGAGGAACAATTTTTCATTAAGCAAAGTGGAGTCCACAGTCTAAGCACAGAGTCTAACATGTGGAAGGTGCTTTCTGAGCCTGGATTCCTGGTGGGGCACATGGGTGAGTCAAAGCGAAGCCACTGGATCCTGCTGCCCCAGGACCTGGGTTGGAGGACCAGTGCCTCTACTACTGGCCAGGGACCTCGGACGAGAACTCATCATGTTCCAAAAAAACAGCCTAGCACTTCAAAACAGTAAAGATGACTTCGTTCAACACCACTGTGATGGATGTCGAAACTGCCAGTGTTAGAGGAAGAGGACTGAGCTCGACTCCAGCACAACGGGGTCAGGCAGGGATGCACAGCCGTTGAGCAACCAGTGGGTGGAAAGCTGGCCATAGGAGCCACCAAAATCAGGGGACACGTGAAAGATGCCGACAGCAAGACTGTTGGTGGAAACAACCCAACGTTTACAGCCAGGGATGGGGGAGGAGTCCAATCAGCTGTGGAGGTTATGGCCTATCAAGGGGGGTGGGGATCCCACTAAACTAGCTCCACGGGATTCTTGCTAAAACCAGACTTAGCAGACTAAAGACAGAGCCCAAGGCTTGATCAGGGAAAGACTTTGTCGATCTTGAGCCTGATTCTCACCTGAAGGCAGGTACGATGAGGGCACAAAGCCAGAGGGAGACAGGGAGGGAGGGGAGGAGGGAGGGAGGGGACGTAGCCAGCCTGAAGCAGTGCTGCTCACAGGGTGCAGTTGCTCACCTCCCCCACACAGCATGAGAGCAGCTAGAAGAGCAGCGTGTCCACAAAGGGAAGGGACTGGGGTGATGAGACTTTATCTACAAAACAAGATTCAAGCTGTAACACAGAGAGGAGGGAGGCTTCTCAGTGTAGACAAAATGCACTGGATGAGTCCTCATGTGTGCCTGGGGCTTGCACAAGACCTACCATCCCGCGTCATTGTCACTAGCGACCGTCTTCACATGTGTGTGTGTGTGTGTGTGTGTGTACACATCTGTGTGTGTGAGAGAGTGTGTGTGAGCCTTAAGCCAGTTCTCAAGCCTTTCTGGAATAAAGCGGGCATAGATATTTGCAACCACATTATCATATGTGATCTCACAGTTCTGATCCATGGGATGTGGGACAGTGAGGAGCAGGTCCTTGGTGGCGGCCTGCACCATGAGCTGACAGCTTTGCCCTGGCAGGAGGACATGCCCAGATGACCACAGGGCACAGGCTACTTCTGTTCAGGCCTGAAGCGGGCCTCATCACCTGTGAGACAGACAAGCAAGCACAACAGATGGGTCAGCAGGAAAGACCCTCTAAATCAGGCAGGAGCTGACCAGGAACATGCCCGGGAGCCCGGGAGCCAGAAGAGCTCCCTTGGGAAGAAGCGAAGACAAAGAGCTGCGCACCACGGAGGACAGCAGGAGAACAGGAAATGAGAGACAGAGGTCAGGCATGAGTGATCATAAATTCCTGACCCCGAGTAAGGGAGGGCAGCTCCATCCCACTGGGCTGCAGGTCCCTGTGGTCATCTTCCATGGGAGTGGCTTCCCTGTCACATCTGAAGTCCTAGGGGGCCCAGGACTGCCAGTGTCTCTTGCCCCATAGCTCTCATTTCTACCTGAGACATCATTACTATTGCATTCTGCTGTTCTACCAAAAGGCGCATCATGAATATTTCATCCTATGTGAGATCAAAACTTTCAGGATATTTACAAAAGAGATGAGGGCTCTGCTTCTATCTTTTCTGGATCAGTGGGCTATTTAATAAGATTTCGGCTTCGTCACTATCATTACACTAATAACTGTATCCGCGTGCTCTGAGCCCAAGGCCCCAGCAGGAGGAAGGGGATTCAATCAGACTAATGTTCCCGGCTTTTCCTCTCCACCACCTGCCTCCATCTCTTCCCTCGGTTCAGATTGATCTTTATGAAGGATTTCATGCCATAGGGCATAAACGCTGAGTTTTCTGCTATGAGCTCAATGGAACTGGAGGCTGAGTTTTGCCCAGCAGAGCCCCTAGGAGACCTCAGACCCATAGCTCAGAGGGCAAATGGTCATTTTATTCATCTGAGGTCCACAAAGATGACCTGAACCCTCCCTCTAGGTAAATCTGGCTTGCAGCGATGCGAGGTGTAATCAGGCTTCACCTGTGGAGCCCCATGGTGGAAGGCCAGATGCTTTACCTAAAATTCACGAGTTCACTTAGAAGCGCTAGAATGAGGTCTGGCCCCGTATCTGGGCACAGCGGCCCAGTCGTGCTCACGTATGCATCGACCACACACCTCCTCTCCAGCTCATTCTCCCCTAGTTCGGATCGGCGCCTCTCGCCTGCTCCTGGCAACTTGCTTGCTGTCTGCAGTGAACAGCCCGCCTCCTGCCCGCCTGCCTGCCCACAGGTGCAGACCCCCCCTCCCCCCAGCGGAGCGAGGCCCTCCCGCTCTTCCTCCCTGCTGCGCCCCAGCCCTGGGAGCCCAGTGAATGCTCCAGCACCTCTGGTTTAGATGCTGCAAGAGGGAAGTGGGCGGGATAAGGTTGAGAATAAGCAGTTGGATCAGGTGCCTCCAAGCGGGACAGTGCTATCAGATGACCAAGCTGGGGGACGAAGCGGTCAAGGTGGTTCTGGTCTGGAGGTGGAAGGAGAGGGCAGGGATAGGAAATGAAGACCGTGCACAGCCTGGGCTCCAGCGGGTCGTGTTCAAAGCCTGCAGCACCTCTTGTCCAAGTTGCCAAGGTGTGGGAATTTGGGATAGGGCTCGGCTGACCCACACAGGACCAGCATTCAACTGGGCGTGCCTCTGGCCAATGGCACCCACAGTCCTGACCAGGTACCCTAATGCCGGCTGTGGAGGGGTGGTGTCTGTAGCTCCTGCTCCAGCACTAGAGGGCAGTTCAGTGCCACCTTGGGGATGGACCCAAATGGGGCTGGAGTCAAGCAGCTCCAGGGGTTGATGGCTCTATTTTTCTTCAGGGTCCCACTGGGAGCCACCATTGTGACAAAGGCAATGACACTGCAGTGGCCTGGAGGATGCCGGGATGGCAGGGCCCCTTCCCCTGCACACAGCACCTTCAGAGCCTCATTGTCTTTCCTGGGGGCACTTTCAATGTGTTTCCTATTCTTGGGGAGCCATGGCTCACCAGACACACCCTACAGTTGGTCACCCATGGTTCCATGACCTGTCTCCTGGTAAACAGAGACACATGAAAATGGACCAGGCCAGGCCAAGTTGGAGCAGCCTGTGCCCTGCACCTGTATGTTCTGAGTGGCCCATCCAGGCACTCTCTTTCCTCCTCCCATGGTCCTCTCCACCACCCAGAAAACACAGATGGCCTGTCAGAATTGCATTATGAAATGGAGGCTTGTTGCCTGGAAAAGGTACAGGAGCTTTACCGCTGTCCTGACTGATTCCGGCACAGAAAAGTCGAGGCATCCTGCGCCACTCACCAAGGCAAGCTTGATCCAACGGCTCCTCACCAACCTCCTCGTCCTCTGTGTGTGTGTGTGTGTGTGTGT